>JAFIRS010003667.1:0-121325 GCA_018342105.1 Gonioctena quinquepunctata | reverse complement strand
CAGCGTAGGAACGAATAATTGGCTCTACAACGTTCCAAAGGAGTATACAAATTTTTAAATATTGAGAATTGTTACCCCTCTAAGTGTGCTTCGACGGAAAATGATGGAATGATGTCATTGCACTGGAATATACTCTTCGCTCATTCTGAAAAGTGCGGGTTCAAGAGCGACCCGTTCATTTGGTGGGCTTCACAAGCTACCGTGTACAACTATATATATATATATATATATATATATATATATATATATATACATAATATACACACATACATACATATTATATATTTCCAAATGTCACTGTCAAACATTCTTCAGAATTAATAATTCAGTTTAGCATGATTATAAGATCAATAACTCATCTATTCAAAGGACATCAGTTATAAAAAACTTAGGAATAATGTTTGATACCGAACTGAACTTCAAAGCTCATAATGATATGTTAAAAACTCTTGTTACGAATTTTGGGCTGTGTTAGGTTCTGGATTCAGTTCAAAGTTCGACTTGTGGTTCAATTCGATGCTCGGCTCGGGGTTCATTTCGGTTCGGAGCTCAGTTCGACGCGCAATGAAAAAGTAAACTTAACTCAAACTATCTCAACATTAATATATATATATATATATATATATATATATTATGGGTGGGTAGTATTTGCAACTAGTTTGGTACAAAAAAGGATATTGGGGTGAGCAGAATAAAAAGTAAATTGATATTATCTGGAAGTGCAATGTCAGATAAGACAAAGAAATTGTGTAAATACTGAAGAAGTAATGTAATAAATGGACCAGAATGTGTAAAGTGCAATGCATCATACCACCTGAGTTGTGCCAAAAGAGTCAAACTTTGTTGTGAAGTTAATTTGAGAGAAAACATTCAATCTGAAAAAAATGACACAATCTTGACAGAAGAAGCATATTTAAAGGAAGAAAATAAATTATTAAAGCAAATAGTGGCGGATAAGGACACAATAATTGGTGACAAGGAAAGTATCATCTCACTACTAAACGAGAAAATCATTACCTTAGAGAATAAACTAACTAGGAAATATGATGAAACCATGACTCAAAACAATGGACAAATATCAAATACAACAAAAAGTCTAGGCACACCTGAAAAGACGACAATCACAAAAAATAAGACGATTGTAAATACTAAAACAATAAAATGATACCCAACCAAAAAAAGGGAAACAAAAACTATCCTGAACTGGAAGGCAAAACCCCAGTTATGAATCATGCATCAGGTGTTTCCAAATAATAAAAATTGACACAGTGTCTGAAGAAATTGCAGCAATTCAAACCCGAAAAAAATTCGAGGAAATAATAAATCTATCAAACAACAAGAAAGCTAGTGAAGCAAACTTCTTAATTTCGCATTCAACAGAATCTCAAGATGAGCAGAGAAGAAAAAACAATAGTTGGAAGCAAATAGGTCAAGCAGATACAAATAGCAAATTCAAGGCTGTTAAACCCAAGGTCTGGATGCATTTGCAGAGAATTGCACTAGATGTTACAAAGGAAGACATCATTGAATATTTGCAAGAAAGATCAATAAATCCTGGTGATAGCTTTATTGTGGAAGATCTTCAGATCGATGGAGACTATAAAGAATATAAGGTTGCTGCAGATTTTTCCTTCAAAAATATATTCTATGATTGGCATTTCTGGCCTAAAGGTGTTGCATTCAAGCGATACAATTTCAACCTCTTTAGATATAATCGCCGAGACAACAATGACTCTCGACCAACATCTTTTCAAAGCAAGGATTTTCAGAAAACAGTCTACTCAACTACCAAAATATAAGTGAAAATAACAATCCGGGTAAAACTAACTCTCAAACTCAATCAACAGCAAACAAAATAGAAAACCAATGGTTTACAGTTATGAACTCAAATATTCAAGGTGGTCTTGCAAAAAAGTGTGAGGATCTTAATATCATAATGCAAGAGAAAAAAGCAAATATCTTATGCATTTGTGAACATTGGTACAAAGAACAAATTAGTTTACAAAAACAAATATTCAAGGTTGCAAAAGACCTACAAATAAAATAAGTGTTGAAGGTGAATTTGAAACGTGCGGTGCCAAAATGAAACTGTCAAACAAAGATGGATATGTCTATTTCATTGTGATTTATCGACCACCAAATTACAAAAACCTGGAGAAATTTCTGGACCAGCTGGATACCTTGTTACACAGTATTTACAAAAAAGACAATTTTTATGTAGTATGCGGAGATATTAATATAGATTTTCTAAAAAATTGTGACGAGAAAGACAAATTAATTAATATGTTAGGTGAATATGGTATTAAACATCATGTAGAGAACGCCACAAGAATAACATCAACATCTTCCACTTGCATTGATAACATTTTCTCAAATATGGAAAATTATGTTGTGAGTGTGAATGAATCATTCTTCTCAGACCACACATACCAGGTATGTTTTTTAATGATTAGTCTGTATTTATAACAAATAATATATATGTTCCAAAAAGACAACTCAGTGATTGTAACATTCAGACTTTCCAAAGTTTGTTTTAAAAATGGAGTGAAATGTATCAGACCACAAATTTTGAAGACAAATTTTCCTATTTTTACAATACATTTCTTTATAATTACGATTATGCGTTTTCTGTTAAAACCACCCCACTAAACATATTTCAGTATCAGAAACGTTTCAGAAATGTGTTATGGATAACTGAAACCTTTCCACTTAAGTCTCTCTGAAGTTTCGGAAACGTCCCAGAGAATGTAAATGTCCTACCTCAGTGAAGTTTCAAGAAACGTTTCAACAACATCGTCCCGGACACGTTTCAAAAAAACCATTCTGGACACGTTTTAACAAAACCGTACTGGACACGTCTCAAAAAAACTGTCTCAGACACTTTTCAACAAAGCTGTCCTGGACACGTTTGAAATAAGGGTTTCCAACTTTGTATATACTTTTTTTAGGTTCGTGCAATGTCTCTAAAATAGGAATATTTTATGGTTTCAAACTTTTATAGACCGAATCCTGAAATATTGAAAAGCACTGCAAATCTCTTAAACAACATTTTAGAGTGATCATTTCAGTACCTATAATTTCTATACAGAATTTGAATTTTTCAAATCTGAGCAGTGACTTAGAAACCCATTAGCAAAATGTAATAATATGAATAAAACGTTTTATTAAAGACTTATAAGATTCCCATATATTTAATCATTGGCTAGGAATTTGTCAAATTTTGGAACACCCACTTTACAAGATATACAATTCTTTAATAGATGATTTTCAGGAATTATAGGTACCAAGTTCGGAAACTTAAAAATTGCATCTAAAGTACTATTGAAATCTAGATAAATATATAAATGAAATACAGTACGATTTTCAATAAAAAACATTTATTTTGACATATACTGTAAGCATATAATAAATTGTAATATCAAAACAAACAAAATTGTAATAACAAAACAAAAAAAAGAAATGAAAATAGATCTGTCCCTGCTATCAGTTCTACTTATGATGGTGGGTCTATCTTCTTTAGTTCCTATATTTTCCAAAATTCGCCGATGATCATTCAAAATGGTCCTAACAGCAACACTATTTTCTAAAATGTCCTTCAAAATCCTTCCATGATCACAACATCCTAGAAATATTGCAAATGTTCATATTACGCTTTAAAGATTGTATGATGATTCACTACATTTCCATGCCACACCATTCATAAAAGACTAAAAACAACACCATCTCGTAAACAAAATATTGGAAATCTATATAAATTATGAGTGTCTCAAAATTATATTGGAGTTTAGTGAATTGAAAAATATAAAAAGTGTGTTTTTTATATAGGTTTTCCTCCATTTTGTGGATATGTTGGTGTAAAAAGCCAATCTTCTCAAACCACATTCTCTCCATAAAAAAAACAATTTTTTTAGAATATTTTGTGTATGCGGTAAAAACCTGAGTACCTATTCCTTCGAGGTTTTCGAATATACAATATTTGCAGATTTACTCAATATTTTGGTTTTCGTTATTGGCATCATGCGGCCATATTGATTTACAGACTGCCGAATAATTCTTCGTAAGTATCTCTTTGATTTCAATGAATTATGACTTACCTTCATGATTGATAATAACACTAAACTAATTAACTGATGATGGTATCCAATATGATCATAAACAGCCGACTCCCAACAAATACACAAAATAATTAAAATGAAGAAGAAACAAGGACGAAAATCCGAACACAACACAACTCGGGAATCGACACAGGAAAAGATCACAGATCACATGTGGAAAAGATGGCGATTCGGATTCGAAGAATCTTTCGTGCATCTTCGTCGGTGTTTTAAATCCACGTAACATTGCAAAATTAGAGCCATCTGACATTTAGTAACAATTATTTTGTAGTTCTTCAGTGGGAATATTATTTCGTTTAAACGAATCATATTTGTTTCAGCTCTATTTTGAACCAATAACCTCATCTATTCATATAGCAGTTATCCGAAGATACCCGAGAGATTATTACCTCCGCCATGTTATTCCGAATACCTAATAAGTTACTCCTTAATAGGAATATCGAACTAAGACGAAAAAAGCCAAACATTATTTTGACTCTCTGTTGGAAGTTGGAACATTGAAGGGGTTTTTCGTAGTAGGTAGCAGCTTTTTGATTGGCCATGGTGATTTTCTATCATCGTGATATTTATTATGGTGTATAGGTAAATAGGTGTAGGCATCACAATAAAAAACATCAGTAGAAGCATGTATCGACTAAATATATATATATATATATATATATATATGATATTTTACATGGGTGCCTTTTTCTTGGAACGTTTCATTTTGGTTTCGTTCAAACGTTCTTGCAACTAAAAAATATTTGAAAAACCTGGAAAAAACGTCTGGGTTACGTTTCAAGTAACGTTTCAAACAGTCCATAATAGGGTAGAATCGAAATGTTTCTGGAAGGTTTCATGTTTAGTGGGACATGTATAAAAACAAAAAGAAGGAGATGGCTCACTCCAGAAATAAAGCAAATGCACAACCATCTCTGTGAAATGAACAAACTAAGGAAAGTTATGAATGATGTATTGTATACAGAAAGATACAAGCAGTATAAAAAAGAGTACAAAGCACTAGTGAAATATCATAAGAAAACAATGAACAACCAACGCATTTCAAACTCTGGCAATAAAACGAAGGAGAGTTGGAAAATTATTAAGGAAAGTAAAAACAATATGTCAAAAAATACTGCAGTTAACGGGTTTTTGGAGGGTCATAATCCTTCTGATCAAGCTAACTACATAAATGATTTCTTTATAGATTATAACAAAAACAACCAAATACCAAACTACGATATGCATATTGAAAAGGTACATACAAGCTTTTTCTTGACACCGATAACTCCAGAAGAGGTCATCTCAATAACAAGTAAAACATCTGCTAAAACATCGCCTGGTACTGATGAAATTGATGGAAAAATAATCAAGGTAGCTGCACCATTAATTGCTCAACCATTGAGTCACTTAATAAATGAATCTTTTGTGTCTGGGACCTTTCCAAATATAAAGGAATCTAAAGGTATACCCATCTTTAAGAATAAGATATCACAAACTACAGGTTAATTTGCAGTCAAAATCAAATATCAAAAAATTTTGAATTAGCTTACTGTCAAAGATTGACCAAATATCTAGAACACCTCAAACTACTTCCCGATACACAGCATGGATTTAGGAAATCAAAGTCTACCACAACCGCTATTCAAGATACCTTGGAGTATTTATATAACTCTCTTAATAACAAAAAAAAACTCACTGTGCTTATTCTATGATCTAAGCCGTGCTTTTGACACAATAGATAGAAATTTACTGATTCATAAGCTGGAGGCTATAGGTGTCCGTGGGGTACCACTTGATTGGGCAAAATCATATCTGTCTAACCGCACACAAGTATCGATGTTTAATGAAACTAAATCACTATCAAGAGAAACCAATCTAGGAGTGCCACAAGGATCAATTTTAGGGCCCTTATTCTTCATTATATTCACAGCCGATATAAAAAAGTGTTGCGAATTGTCTGATCGAATAGTATTATATGCTGATGACACAAATATATTGATGTCACATAAGGATATTGACCAATTAGTGACAAACAGTAATGCTGCTTCTGATGAGTTCCATAAATATTGTTGTCAGAATGGACTCCAATTAAATATTACAAAAACATATTTCATGCGATTTTTACCAAAAAATATATCCCCAAACTATGATCTCTATTTACATATCCAAGGAAAATCAATTCAAGCTACAGACACAATAAAATTTTTGGGTGTAACACTCGACCCAAAACTAACATGGGAGCCTCATATAAAAATAATATGTAACAAATTAAGTACATGTTCTTACATGATAAGAAATTTGAGAGAAACAGTGTCTTTTGATGTGCTGAGAATGCTGTACTTCGGTTTGGTACAGTCAGTTTTGCAGTATGGTCTGATATTCTGGGGATCATCACCACACTTCGAAAAGGCTTTTATTGCTCAGAAAAAAATCTTAAGAACCATGTTCAATGTTCATCCAACAACTACATGTAAAAATATGTTTACTAGAGCACAAATAATGACACTACCTAGCTTATATATCTATCAACTAATTATGTACATTCGACACAACGAACATAGGCTTGAGAAGAATGAGGATGTGCACTCGCATGATACAAGAATAAAAAACAATATACACCAAACTTACTCCCGTTTAAAAATCTGCCAAAATTCACCTAACTATGTAGGAGCCAAAATGTATAACAAATTCAAACTTATATATAAGAATGATAGGAACTTAAATTCATCATTCGAGAATGAACTAAAAAAAATTCTTATTGAAAACGAATTCTATAAAAATGAACAATTTCTCCAATTTTGAAAAATTTTCATTTTAAGTGGCTCACATTCAAATTTTAATCTGTATTTCTATGGTCAAGTTTTATGAGTATGTACCTGTATTTAGGCATTCACTTATTTTAATTGTATCGAATATTTTAATTCTATGTGTTTCTTTGACTAGTCCTATAAGGCCCGGTTGTTCAATGCGAGTTTAAACCGTTGATTATCTAAACTCGGATTATTAATTAACTATGGATTAGAACGTTATTCATTTTTCAATGAAAAACTAATCCTGGATTCCTTAACTCATTGTTTTTATATGTTGGCAACACATTTTTCCGCTTGTACCTTCATTCGGACCGTTCAGAAACATCAACATTGAATCAAACTTAACCTAAGAATTCGTAGTTTTGTCAAAAGTATACAGAAAAATTGATCGAAAACAGCCAAGTGTATTGTATAAATTGTTAGGCGTCTCTTAAGAAAAAAATTACTCATAATTTCACTCGTAAAAAAATTCCAAGATATTGTAGAATGCAAAAAACGGACGCAGTTACTAATTCGCTAAAATTGAAGTTAGGGCTAAGTAATGAATACAATATCATCTACGGAGGTCCCAAAAAAAAGGAATAGCATCTTAACAATAAAAGACAAAATTTCTACTTGGGCTCTGTCCAAAGCAGATTTTGTAGATTTACAAAAACGATCATTCGAAGAACACAAGTTGAAATTAATACACATGAAAGAAAAACACCAACTTTCCTTGGAACTACAAAGGAAGGAGTATAATCTAGAGAAAACCCATATGATTGAGAAATATAAACAAACATTATCTTTTGAAACATAACTCATCAACCATCAATAAATCAACTTTTGGTTGAGATTCCTGAGAACAGATCATGTTTTTCATTTTGCATTTGTGATGATTTAATTTCAGTTTTTTATGTCAAACGTTTTTGGTATGAAAAATCAAGATTTGATTTTTATTTGGAAGTTTATTTTTTGTTATGATTTTGCCTTTGTAGTGAGGGCTGATTTTTTGTATTTCTGTTAGTTGCGGACGATTTCTTTAGGCAAGCGAAATCTATTCAAAAATTATTTTTCTGTCCATTCTTCCAAATGGTTTCTAGGTACCGTAATTTCGGGTGACTTTGGCTTACTTGAATTCAAAGAATGTCTACGATAATTTGTAAAAATAAATTGGTATTATTATTATATACCAAAATATTGATCTTTGACCACTCTTTCAAATTAGCTATTTCAAATTGTGATTAAGACTTTGTGGATATATAAAAAAACATGGTGTGCAAAGTCACCCGCATATTGAGGGCTGGCTGACCCATGGCTTAAATTTTGGGTAATTTTAAAGTAATCCGACAGATAAAATAAGCAAAATAAATTTGTCCATAAAAAGATGATTTCATTTTTAATCATCATAAATGAGTAAAAAAACATTGCTAATTGCAGACAAATTTTATGCAAGTTGAATTTGGTTCCAAATGACTCCTGAATGGAATACAGTGTTGCAGGTATATATACAATAGAATCACGAAAAATCAATTCGATTAAGAAACAAGCTTAAATTTTTTATAATTAATAAAGTCTATTTCTGAAAATTAGCCAAAGTCAGCCAGCTGGGTTAAAGTCACCCGAAATTACGGTACATTGTCTAAATATGGGTATCTTTCTTCTTGGGGCAATATTATAAAAAATTTCAAAAAAATCGTCTGTCTGTTATATCTACGAACATCTTTGCAGTCGGGTATAAAACAAAAATATTCAACACAATAATAATTTTCAGAATAGTCTATTGAAATGTCAAACAATCAAATACCTAGGTTAGAATCGGCAAATTATCTCCTTAAACCCCCGAATTCATGAGATTAACTTAAACCATTGTTAAACTAGGTTTATCTCATAAACCCGTATTGAACAACCGAAACAAAATTGGTAATCCTGGTTTAAGCCAAATCACTTGGTCATCCTCGATTGAACAACCGGGCCTAAATGTATATCTGTATTTGGTATTGATTGAATTCAAATGTATATTTCTGTGATGAATAAACTGATTCCGATTCTTTAAGGTTTATCCAAGCTTTCGGAAATGTTTATTTCCATCATCAGGGAAACTACAATAGATACAAAAAACAATAGTAATACATATTCAAGAGCAAAACATTTTGCTACTTACAACTTTGTTGAGGTTGGTTTCAATGAAGTTAAACATATTCATCTAACATACGAAGTTCAAAGTTAATACAAACACATTATAACATTGTTATTAACATAAATGTGTACTGTATGTGGTATGAAAAGTGAAATTGACAGGTTAGGAATAATTCTCGCAATTATATTTAAGCCAACGACACCTGACGCGTGTCACTTGGAAATTATTACAGTGCTGCCAACTGTTTTAATACAAACTGATGTTTAGCAGGTGGCGGTAATGTTAAAAAGAACTATTAATTGATATTGCATTGTTGTCACTTTTGAATGATATCTAAAAACAATAAATCAAAATTGGCAAACAATGCAATATCAAATAATATTTCTTTTGAACATTACCGCCACCTGGTAACATCAGTTGGTACTAATCTGACAGTTGGCACCACTGTAATAACTTCCGAGTGACACCGGTCAGGTGTCGTTGGATTAATATAATTGCAGGAATCATTCCTAACCTGTCAGTTTCACTTGTCACACGACATAGAGTACACATTTATATTTATATAATTTTATAGGTATTTAATCAACTAGTGTATTAATGGTGGCGATTAATGTTCGAGATCTTTAATTGCCATTTTAATATACGAGTTGATTACAAAAAAAAATCCCGTCTACCTCGTTCTTGGGGTCAAAGTGAAATTTTCTATATTCATTTACTTCAACTAGGAGGAAACTTACAATATTTGGATTTAAAAATACATACATTTGACAGCGCCAAGATAATATGATTTGACATTTTAATAGTATTTGAATTCGTGTATGTTTAGTTGCCCATACCACAATGATGCATTAATAGAAATCGACCATCAATAGGTTATTAACACGTTGACGGACACTCTGTCATTAGTGGTTGTGCCTGTTGCGTCACAGATGTATTTTCACTAATATTGAAGATAAAAAATAAAAATTTATATCTGCGGATTCCTAGAGTCATAAATAAGCTGATTATGGAAGAAAATAACTCACGGCCATAGACGCCAGTGTCACTTTATAAACATTTTTCTATACAATTTGTGACACTTACGTCCATAGACGTCCTCCAATTATATGAATAAAACAAATAAAACTATATATAGATTTATTCAGTTATTGATGCCATAGCTTAAAACAAGGCGCGGGACATAACACGGGTTTTTCTGGACAGGTTTCACATTTGTATCTTGTTTCTTTTCTCTTCTTTTCTCTCTTACACTGCCTACATTTGAGGAATACATGTGATTTTCTATAATTTTCCGGCAGGGGAATCTCCTCTAGGAAATGTTGCTGCTCAGCTGCTGTTTTTGGTGTTTTTATTGAAGCCTGAAATTTCATAAAATGTCTGCCATCAACATTTTCTTCAATCCCTATAAGTGGTCGTACTACAGCTTCCCTGAACTCAATGAATTTAATTTTTTTTACTCTTTTTGTGTACAGAAAGTAAGAGTTCCATATTGTTATATCTAAAAGATGAAATGAGACTTTCTTGTACCATCGGATGGTCTTACGTGGACAGCTGTAGTAACTCAGCATTTGATCGCTCCTGTTGATTCCAGACATGTGCTGGTTGTATCCATCTATCGCAGGGTTTTTGTTTGTCTACACCATACTTATTTCTAACAGTTATCAGATTTGGTTGATACGCAGTTGTTATTGCATATACATCCCGCTTATCTTTCCACTTAGTAATATACAAGCTAATTGTTTTTTTTTCCTCCATATATGTTCACCTTTTCGGAGTTTTTTCGTGATAACAACCGCAGGATTACCTTTTCGGTTTGCTCTTAATGTTCCAGTAGAGTGGGTTTTATATGTGAGCAACTTTGATGACAGAGAGACACTATTATAATATTATAAAAGTTGTAGGAATGGGGTTGGTAGTGAATCGGTAACTATAGTTTGTTTTCCGACTCCCCACCATGACATCAACGTCTATCAACTACACAGCTTCAAATTATTGCTCATCATGTGACACATAAACAGAATTCCATGTTAATTCAACGTCTGTGAACGTTGTGGCTACAAAACGCGAGTATTTTTGGGGCGGCTATAGACGCCGTAAAATTGAAGTGCCACAGCAGGCACAGTGGCCTAAACGTCCATAGACGTCGCTGTCCGTCAACGTGTTAATGGTCGATTTGGGTGAATGTTTGGCTGCATATATAGAGAAATTGAACGTTAAAAGGGGTCATTAACGATTTGATTTCGTGTAGATTAAACAGACTCGTTAATACGAGGTTGCCGGAAAACAATGTGAATGTGTTTGTACTAACTTTGAACTTCGTTTTATTCTTTGATCTACGTTTTTTTCTTTTGTATCACTATGTTAGATGAATATGTTTAACATCATTGAAACCAATCTCAATAAAGTTGTAAGTAGCATAATGTTTCGCGTTTGAATATGCATTACTATTGGTTTTTTCATCTATTGTAGTTTCCCTGATGATGGAAATAAACAATTCCGAAAGAAAGAGTTTACTTTTTCATTGCTGCTTACACATTTTGTACCAAACTAGTCTGCAAATACTACCCACCCATATATATATATATATATATATATATATATATATATATATATATATATATATATATATATGTTGAGATAGTTTTCCGGGTTTCTGTCCGTGTTCTGTATTCTTGGTCCTGAAAAGGTCCGATTTCACGACGTTTTGGCAAATTCACAATTCACATCATCTTCAGGTGATGTCTCATTCATTCGATTATTTCGAACTCAACTGATGTTTTCGTGTTGTGCTCCCCAATTTGTAAATCATTACAGAAACCCGAGAAACTATCTCAACACATTATACCCGCAAAAATCTACGAAGTAACATATATATATATATATATATATGATAGATAGATATTTATTTAAATAGGATACCCTAATATGCATACATAAAAAAAAAAAAATTATAAATCTACAAATACAATTTGATAAAAATCAGTTACTAAAACATAATTGTAATATATAGGTATTATCAAGAATCAAATATAAGATGTAATATAAAATGTGATTAATAAAAAGACAAATAATAAAATGACATTAGCTAGTAATAAAAATATAAAAACATAAAAATATAGCCACAGACAAATGATGTAAA
Source organism: Gonioctena quinquepunctata (assembly GCA_018342105.1). NCBI lineage: Eukaryota > Metazoa > Arthropoda > Insecta > Coleoptera > Chrysomelidae > Gonioctena > Gonioctena quinquepunctata. Next base: position 109,160 of record JAFIRS010003667.1, on the reverse strand, counting down.
GTGCCACAAAACAACTAATATTAGTGTTGGCCATCTCTTGATAGAATGTATGATAACAATTTCGTTTTGAAGCAATCTATCATATTACATTGTTTTATTTCCTCTGGTAGTTGATTATATTCATTCAATCCTTTGAAAAATATAGATTTCATTGAACTCTTCAGCTTTGTCCTATTGATATGAAAATTATGTACGGACAGTGTATTATATATATACAGGGTGTAATCTAACCTCTTGCACACTCGTTAATGACGAGTGTATAATGCCATTTTATAACAAATTACAGTGGTTAAAAATCCGAAAATAAAACATGTTTCGTTCTTACCTTAGCTCACCTAACCTCAGCTGTCCTGCTCAGAGCAGTAAGTTAATGCAATTGCCGGATGCAATAAACATTTAAATAATGTGAAATGTTGAATTGATTGTGTGTTAAATGTACAAAAAGGGTGCTGTTTGCGATATATATTCAATTTCATCCAAAGTGGTGGAAACAAACGAACCTCGTTATATCCAAACTGGTTGATAAAGTCAGAACTAGTAGATGAATTCAACAGAGATTTAAGGCACTTATCGAATCACAATTATAAGAAAATCAGTGGTATTAACACAACAGACACAGTATTGTTTCCAAAATAATATCGACAATCATTGTGAACTCGTCGCATTTATGAATTAAGTAGTAAATTTCAATTCTAGTTGGATTAATATACCATAAAATAAATTAAAAAATTTTGGAAACACTACCTGGCAACAGTGTGCTTGTGTTATTATAAATCACTAGTTGGTCGATATCATTTTGAAAACAATACTGTGTCTTTTGGGTTCTTACAACTGATTTTTTGATAATTGTGGTTCCATGAGTGCTTCAAAGCAGTGTTGAATAAATCTACTAGTTCTGACTTTATCTAATAGTTTGGATATAACGAGGTTCGTTTGTTTTCATCACTTTTAAATTGAATATCGATCGCAAGCAGTCCACAATCAAAATGTTTAGACTCTTTTTGTACATTTAACACAGAATCAGTTCAACATTCCACATTATTTAAATGCTTATTGCATCTGGCAATTGCATTAACTTACAGCTCTGAACAGGACAGCTGAGGTTATGTGAGCGGTGCTTCCCAAAAAGTTGTAGAATTTGACAAAGAACAAAACATGTTTAAAATATTTTTTTTCGGATTTTTAACCACTGTAATTCGTTTTAAAATGACATTATACACTTGTCATTCATGAGTGTGCAACAGGTTAGATTACATATATATATATATATATATATATATATATATATATATATATATATATATATATATATATATATATATATATATATATATATATATATATATATATATATATATATATATGAAATAATTGATCAAAGATATATTTTTTTCTCAGATATATAACAAATCCCAAAGACAGACTGGAAGATGTGAAGATCTACAGGCTTGTTCGGTTTTTGAACATGGAAATCGTTACGGAACAGAATTGTTTCCGCATCAAATTTGACTTCAGCAACAGAAAAAAAAACTTTCAGTATGAAAACTCCAGGAGATTCATGTTTGGAGCTCTACTCTGCTTCAGTAGTGACAATTTCAAGACTGTCCTCTTCGGAAAAGTAGTAGATCGTGATACTAAATATTTAGAAAAAGCCGAACTGATTATAGGTTTTAGCGAAGATATCAACTTGCCGGAGAATCTCTATGGCATGGATTTTGTCATGGTGGAAAGCACGGTGTATTTCGAACCTTACTACCAGGTACTGAACGTTCTTAAGACAATGCAGTTCAATAATTTCCCCATGGAACGCTACATCATCAATGTAGAGACTACCACTAGTCCTCCTGAGTACCTCTTGGGAATAGACCCCGAGTTTTACAGTATTGAGGATGACAGATTTTGGCCCCTAAATTGGGGCGAGAGAAGATTTTATGGCCTGAACGACTCTCAAAGCGAAGCTTTCCAAGCAGCACTTACTAGGGAGTTTGCCATCATTCAAGGGCCCCCAGGTAAAATTGGTTTTATAATATTTCTCGTTGGTGGAATTTGGTGTTCCACAAGGAAAAGCTCCTAGTCCACTTTTATTCGGTTTATGCTCACATGACCAGAAATGTGAAATAATATATTCAGCAAATATTTTGAAGGATATGAATAAACTGGAAGTCACCTCACCTTTCTTCATACAATGATGATTTAAGACATGTCAAGAGAGAAAAACATACAAAAATATGTTTTGGTCAAAATTCATGAATTCAAGATGGCGACGTGTTTTGTTATTATGGCCCGATTCCATTCAAAATTGGTATGTGGGTTTTTGGGGTTGGAGATTATGAATTTTTGTCAAAATTCAATAAGATGACGGATTTCATGAATGACTACAAATAATTGAATACAAATGATTAAAAAAAATTTAAGACAAGCTTTTATACAAATGCACAAAAAAGGAAAGAAATGTCTTTAATTGTTTGGCCTAGGTTGTGAGTAGCAGATTCAAAAGCTTGCCGCGAATATAAAATAGGTATTCCTGCATTTTTAGTGATAGGGTAGATTGATTTGGGTCTGACAAATTTCGAAAAATAAATGTTTTTCTGTTAATATTCATTTGTCATTGATTATTGTTTTTTAAGAAATGTTTTCCATATATTGTAAAAAATGGTTTGTTTCATAAATGTATCAATTTTCAAGGTACTGGAAAAACTTTCCTGGGGCTAAAAATAGCCCACACGCTCCTCAATAACAAAGATGTGTGGTACAAAAACACCCCCATGTTAGTGATTTGTTTTACCAATCATGCATTGGATCAGTTTCTCGAAGGACTTCTTCCAGTTACGCATGAGGTGTTGAGAGTTGGTGGTCAGTCTAAGAACCAGAATCTCAACAATTTCAACATCAGGAATAAGAGAAGAAGGTATGTTTTCATTTAAACTGTATAGTAAATTCGGAGACAATGGATTACATTACGGAATAACTAGTATTGTATACAGGGTGTAATTTAACTTGTTGCATCCCCGTGAATAACGAATTACAGCGGTTAGTTTTTTTTATCTTGAAAAAAATTAATTTTTTTTTTGCAAATTTAACCATAACCTAACCTAGTCTAATCTGCTGCTTGGAGCAGTAAGAAAACACTGGCAATTGCCGGATGTAATAAAGATTCAAATATGTGGAATTTTAAACTGATTGTTTGATAAATGTAAAAAGAGAATCCTCATTAACATTAGTTGCAGGCTACCGGTGACACGTATTCAAACTGTTTCTCTCCAATAACAAAAACAAACAATCCACAATTTTCAAAAAAATCATTTTCAAGTAACACACAGTTTTTTAATTTGCACGAAAGGTAATATCAACCGGACAGACAATTGACTTGAAAGCCAAGTAGCGTTGCTGTTAGGACAACACCACGTGTAAACGGTTTCCAAAGTTTTTTTGATAGTTACTATCAGTTTCACGTATCATCTGCAAAGAGGTGTACTGAGCACTTATATATATATATATATATATAAAGGATATTTATAATCAATATGATACTCTATATTGTTTTAAATTTTTTATGTACTTAGAATTTCTGACACACTTGGCCATCTTATAGTCAACGCAGATGATCAAGAGGCATTGGACTTTCTAGTCATCAGTATGTTTCCAACAATATATTTCATTTGCACAACCTGTAAAAGTATAGAAATCAAAACTCACAAATAAAAACTTAGAATTCAAATAGCCAAAAATAATCTACAAGCTAGAACATCCTGTATGCTAATCTTGAATCACAAGAAAACATGACAGCGACATGTCAAACTATTTTTTATGGAAAATCAAATAAATATAAAGTTGGAGAACAGAAAATTTTTAGGTAAGAATTTTTAAAACTGTATGAATAATATTATGTATAGAAATATAAGCTGTATATAAAATAAGTATCATAGTTTAGAATAAGAAAGGGTGTTGTAAAAAGAGTGTAAAACCTGAAAATTAGTGCCTAAAAACAAAAAGTGATGGTTGCTACGGAAAAAGGAAAATAAGGAGTCAAAAAAAATAACTTTTGAAGAAGCCGTGATAAAAATTTGATCACCAAAAATCAACGAAAATACAATAACAACCCAAGTATATCTGCTATTAGACAAGTCATACCAAATCAAGAAACCACCAGGCTTGGAATCGACCAAGAAAACCACTCGCCTCCAAATCACATTTAATAACACCTATTCACCGTATTGAACTTTCTTTCTTATTTATTCTCATAACCTAAGTATAACCTACAAACATTTATTTGCAAGTTCATTGATTGCGCATGAGCAACTTATTTGACATTTTCAATTTCATTGGCTGAATATTATATACAAATAAAGTAGATATCGCAGGCAAAGGTAATTTAAGGATTCTATTGAATAAAAGAACAATCATTTGATTATTTTCTGGGACTCATTATTCATCTTAACTGCAATCCTTCTGAGTTAGAGATGATCATGTCTCCATGAGCTGGGAAAAGGTAATAAAAGAAAGGTAAATGGTATATTGAAAAGGGGTAAGAATATCATAGCCGGAGTTTATTGTTGTGATGAGTATTTAAAAAGCAAAGCACATAGAAAAAGAGAAAAAAATAAATAATAAAAAATAATAATTGTAATCATACATAACAAATAAAATACAATACAATCATAATAAAACATCATCATAACAATATATATACCGGGTGGCACAGGATATCGGGCCACCCCTGTAACTTCTGCATTCATTAACGGATTTTTCTGAAATTTGGTACAGTTATATAAGCAACCATTTCGGATTTGATCACATTACAATCCAATATGGCGGACGTCCGGTTTTTCCGCAAATGCCAGCAACTTAGTTTTTTCAAATAGAACACCCTGTATATTTTTACATATTCAAGTTCAACAGATCAAAACAAGTCCAAACCTTATGTCAAATGTAATTTTTTTGAAACAATTGAAATTAAAATTGTTTTTTTATTTTACCTTGTGGATAAATGAGATTTGGTCAAGGCTATTCACAACGAGTCGCACATAACAGAAAAACATAATTTTTTCTGAAAAATTATTTTTTGTGTAATTTATTGATGAACTAATTCAGTTACATCACATTTTGATCAAAAATTATTTTTTTTCACATGAAACCCCTATGAGCCACCTACCTGTCTCTCTAGAACATTCATTAAGGAAAAAAATTACATCATTTTTGTATTTCGGTGCAGTAACAAATTGTATACATTCAAAAATCTACAACTAGTTCATGAGTTTCCTTGCAGTTTGAATAATTTTTCAACTTAGTAAGCTGTGGAAAACAACATCTCTGAATCTTGTCTACTAATTGTGTTTCGCTGTCATCTTTCAACTCAATTCTCGAAAATTAGTTAACTTCCGGGAATTAGTTTAGTAGAAATGTAAAATCAAAATTATAGGTTTACAAGAAGTGAACAGGTTGATATGTTATTAATTTACGGAGAATGTCTTGAAAACATTGTCGCTGCTTGTCACTTATACGCTGAATGATACCCACACAGAAGACACCCACAAAGAACATTTTTCAAAAATGTGGAGAGAACATTCCGAAAAGAACCCAACAATGGAGAAGATGATCGTAAGTGAGGAGACAGAAATGAATGTTTTGCTTATGTGGATTTTGATCCAACTGCTTCGACGAGGGAATTGGAATACTAATGCAATGTCAGTCGGGAAAACGCTAGAAAAATTTTAAAAAAACACCATTATCGTGCTTATAAGTATAACTTACACAATTAGTTGACAAGATTCAGAAATGTTGTTTTCCACAGCTTACTAAGTTGAAAAATTATTCGAACTGCCAGAAAACTCATGAACTAGTTGTAGATTTTTGAATTTATACAATTCGTTACTGCACCGAAATACAAAAATGATATGTCATTTATTTCCTTAATGACTGTTCTAGAGAGACACGTAGGTGGCCCATAGGGGTTTCATTTGAAAAAAATGAATTTTTGATCAAAATGTGATGTGACTGAATTGATTAACCAGTAAGTGACACAAAAAATAATTTTTCAGAAAAAATTAAGTTTTTCTGTTATTGGCGACTAATTGTGAATAGCTTCGACCAAATCTCACGAGGTAAGATAAAAAAACAAATTTAATTTACTTGTTTAAAAAAAATTACATTTGACATAAGGTTTGGACTTGTTTTGACCAGTTGAACTTGAAAATGTAAAAATATACAGGGTGTTCCATTTGAAAAAACAAAGTTACTGGCATTTCCAGAAAAACCGGAAGTCCGCCATATTGGATTGTAATGTGATCAAATCCGAAATGGTTGCTTATATAACTGTACCGAATTTCAGAAAAGTCCGTTCACGAATGCAGAAGTTACAGGGGTGGCCCGATATCATGTGCCACCCGGTATATATATATATATATATATATATATATATATATATATATATATATATATCTATATATATATATATCTATATCTATATATATATCTATATCTATATCTATATCTATATATATATATATATATATATATATATATCTGAAATAATAAAGAGCCCAGAACACTTCACTGTTATCTGAAACTTCATTATCGATTTCAAGCTTTTGTTTTCTGTCCTTCAGAAAGCTTTCTAACCATTTCAAAACTATTATTCCTATTTCCCTCGCTTTAAATTATTGTAATAGCATATTCCTCGGTATTATCTCAAAAACTCTTGGGCCAGTTTTTTCTAAGTAAATTTTCCAGTCATCTACACACTGAACCACTGTTTCACAACTATGTTTATTTCTAAGCCTGAAGTTAATTTTATTGTAACATTTTCAATTATTTTAATGGGGATTTTATTTTAAATTTTAAATTTAGGGAAATTTAAATAAAAAATTAGGTTAGATAGATATAGATGTTCTGTTTATGAACTCGTTGACTCTGCATTCTATTGTGAGTCTTTGAAGATCAGCTACACCATTGCAAATGAGACACGTGTAACTTGAGGATTGTGTTAAAATATTCAATCTCAAACATCCTGGATCTTCTTGAAGGTGATGAATCTCTTGAATAATTGATTGGTTGCATGTCAAACGGATTATATTTCCATCAATTTCTGCGACATGTGGAAGTCCCCTTTGGTCGCATCTTTCAATGGTAATTTCTGTTAATTCATTTGGTTCTCCATCGAGTTGCGCCATATTTTGTGTATTGAATATAACATCAAACGTAAAACAATTCAATTGATATGATTTCAGTGAGACTGTTTTTCTCTCTATTCCATTTCTATTTACTCTTGATGAAGTATTAATTTCTTAGTTATGAATCGGGGAATTCTGTAGTAACAATCTGAACAAGATATGTACTTATTTGTTTGGGAATCTATCACGTACACTGTGGTCTTGCACAAAAACAATGCAAGTAGGTCTCTCTACTTGGACCCACATGTGGGATTCAGCTGTGAGTGCCAGTTTCCTTAACCCAACTAAGCAACTTCCTCGACTGAATCTCTTTCAGATCCTGGGGGTTCAGGATCATGTTCCCAAAGGGGTCCTCCTCTGACACCAGTGTGAAGTACTCAGTGAGGATGTGTGATATGATGCCACCATATGCAAAGAGGATCTGTAATCCCGATAAGTTCCTGTGCCTGGTCAGGTGATTGTGTGCTGTTAGGAACCCAGTCACCATCCCAAGATCTCATCTATTGTGACAGTTTCTTCGTAGGCCCCTTTATACGGAGCTTTGATTGTCTCTCATGCATAGCACATCCTGCCATGTTTCATCGAACCACTTTTGTAGCGGTCCCTCTATAGTGGCAGCCATGCTGCTTCCCAATCTTATCTTGTCTGACTCTCTATGGCGGTTCTGAACTCATACAAACGGGAGGTATGCAGAGCAGATCACTAGTTTCTAAATACAGTCTTTGACAGACAAGACATGTTAACTGCTACCAGATCTCTGGACCAGGGAAGGCTCCTCCAATGTTTGTATCCTCCCTCCACCTTCCTGGTTGTTGATTTTCTGGGATGGCCTAGTTTGACTGATATTTCTTTTCTGGTTTGCAACTTTCTCAATTCCAGGATGAATGGCAATCCTGCTGTGTCCCAAAAACGACATGAGGTACAGAATTGTATTCGAGAAATCTCATCGATCAACCAGTATTTGAGCGAAATTGATGAGAAAACCAGCGTTGTGGAGTTCAGTGTGTTCCGAGATGTGATTCCTAATTATCGTGGGAGCTGGTTTGATAGTGCCGAAAATGACGACATTCTAGCTTGGTTGTTCAGCGGAGGAGAAGTCATCCACAGAGAAAATAGACGTGAATGGCAGCCACGAGAACTGGTAATACTTATTGTTCATTCCGTTCGATAATACAATAAATATAAACAACATTTTACCAAAATCTAACAAAAACTACAAAACTGCTCAAATTATGGATTTAGGTAGTTAAATGTATAAAGTATGCATTAAGCAATTAAAAAAGAAAAAAAATTCAAAAACTTTTTTAATTTTCTTATTTTTAGCTGTAACTGCAAAAATAATGGATTTACAGAAAAGTGTTAGAAACAAAAGTTGTAGCTCGTGATTTTCTCCACGAAAATTTCGATATATATATATATATATATATATATATACAGGGTGTCCCAAACGCGATAGCTATTAGAAGTTTCTGGAGAATGGGACACAGGATAATTTTGAAAATTTGATTTCTTGGGTAATTATTTCTGCTCTATCGATCTAAAAGATTTTCAGGGCTGCGGCGTTGCCGCTTATATTTGAAAAGTAGCAACAACTTTGATATTTTAAATGAGATTTTCTGTATATTATTACATTTTTTGCTTTACCTAAGGGGTTTTCGAGAAATTCATTGATTTCCTTATTTTTTGTGCAAAACATAGCTTTAATTAAATGTTTATTACTGCGGTATTTGGACTCGTATAACGCTGACATTTTGGGTGTAGTTTACCAATGTTCTGTGCATTAGTTATGTCTAAGGGAATTCGTTCTCCATTATACAGGGTCGTTCAAAATTTGTGATTTTTCCGATAGATACAAAAATGGGTATTTTTTTTATGGAACCCCTGTATTATCGAATATCCTGAAAGACAATTAAAATTCCTTTTCAAATGATGAATCATGTTCCTATACCTAAATAGTCTGGTTTCCGAAATAAAAGCAAGTTTCTATAAAAATTTAAAATATCTGCATTATCCATTTTGAACGAAACACCATGAAAATCATTGCTTGTTTGCTCTTTCCTGGTCACAGCACACTACTACTATTTTCATTTCCCAGTATAACAAATCGAAATAGGTAATATTACCCAATTGAAAAATGTTAATACTTTTGGAGAAAATATCCTTTTTTGTCGATAATGAAAATATTTAAGTTTTTTTTTCCTCACACTTTCATATAAACGAAAGGGTTGAGATTTGTTTCCCTACACTTTCGTATATAAGAAAGTGTTGAGATATTTTGTTTCTCGACACTTTCGTATATATGAAAGTGTTGGAAAAAATATCCTTTTTTGTCGATAATGAGAATATTGAAGTTTTTTTTTCTCGACACTTTCATATAAACGAAAGTGTGGATATTTTTTTCCTGACACTTTCGTATACAAGAAAGAGTTGAGATTTTTTGTTTCTCGACACTTTTGTATATATGAAAATGTTGAGGTTTTTTTTTTCCCAACACTGTAATATATATGAAAGTGTTGAGAAAAATATCCATTTTTGTCGATAATGAAAATATTGAAGATTTTTTTCTCGGCACTTTGAAATAAATGAAAGTGTTGAATTTTTTTCCCGACACTTTTGTATACAAAAGTTTTGAGATTTTTGTTTCTCGACACTTTGTAAATATGAAATGTTGGGTTTTTTTTTTTACATATATATATATATATATATATATATATATATATATCTATATAGACCAACTCAGCTTCCGTTTCATACTTGGCCCACCAAGCATCCACGTGTTTATACAAAGCAAACAGTTAATAGCCCACTCAGCCTCCGCCACTATCTCAGGCTAGTTAGCCTCCTCTGTATATGTTACATACTTTTTTTGAGTTTATGTAACTTGGCCTCCTTTTGAAGCTATTGTGTATTTACTGGGCCTCCTGACACTGTTGCCAATTTTTCAGTCAATATTCAATTCCACAGCATGATAACAAATCACGCCGTCTGTTTAAAAGTTTATCCGGTAGTTGAAAGTTTGAATTTTGCTTCATACTCTGGAATGAAATTTATTTCAGTAGTATCGTATAACGAGAATATATAATCTTCCTTCGATCATTCTGAAAATATTCAAGGAATAGTGGCTTAGAAGAGTTCCTAAAAATTATACTAGACAATATGTATTCCATGATGAAAGCAGTAAACTATATTGGGTATATTTTGTGTTCATTAGTCTTCATTAATAGTAAAAATTCCCGATTCAAATTCTAACGATCCACGATCTTTCACTACGGTTGACCACTCTTATTTTATTTTTTATCGAAATTTACCAAAAATCCAGTTGGTATCTATACATCAGTAAAATACCAGGAGAGTTCTTGAAACTGACAGATCCAAAGCTCTATACTGGTCACTGTTTTCGCCGGTCTTTGGTCACTTTACTGGTGGAAGAAAGTGCAAACTTAAGTACTATCAAAAGACACAGGCGATGGAAATTTTAAATACTAAATTAAATTGGGGATTCGCTGGATAATTAGTGAAATATTGCCAAAACCTTCTTTTGAAGGCGGCCACTACTGTTCATTTCATCCCTCCTACAAGAATACTAAATGACAAAAAAAACATAGGAAGTGCAGAAGGAATATTTCTAGTTGTTCAGATTGTATAATAAATATTAATGTCAATGAAATTCAAAGAAACATTTGAATGTTATATTATATTTGTAAATAATAAAAATTGTAAAGAAAATTGTTGACTCTTAACACCAGCATCTGAAGTAATCAACTTTCAGTTCAACTGTTGACGTTAAATTACATTTCTAAAACTTACTTTGAAATTTATACTTTTAACACTTGCTCGCAATAACATCATAAAAACGCGCGTCGTCGATAGCAATTAGTTGGTAAATAGCCGCCACTAGTGAACAGTTATATTTATGAGTTGCATTCCGTGAAAAAAGTGACATAACTGCTCTCGAGTGATTGTAGCGATCCACTGCGAATGGCGCCTCTCGAACAAAAATGTATTTTCGCTCTCAATACATACCTAATATTTGAACTCATAGTCAAACTGCAATGCTCATATCATACACTTCCTCATTAAATAGTGCGATTCATTAAAACCTCAGACAATACCATTGAAGGTTGATTCTGAGTATCAATGAATAAATTATTCAGATTTGGAGAGATTTCCATGACTTTAACTTCAAAACTAACGGTATTTTCATTCTCACCCCTTTGGGGATGAAGTATCAAAAAACCTTCATAGTGGTTACTCATGTCATCATAGTCCAGTAGAGAAGTGAGTTTCCTGCGAAAAATAGTTCCAAGCCTTCTGAATATATGAGCGATGACTCATTCGATTCGGGATGTCATTCTGACGAAAATGTGCTAGTTTTTTAACACAAAACAAAAAATAAAAACAGCCTTAGTTTTTTGTTAGTAACTCGAAAACTCTTGATGATAGATGAAATAAAAACGCAGATTCTTGAAGACGAGACTATTTACTATGAAGAATTTTGTCCCGGAAATCTATATCAATTATTTATAATTTTGATTCAACGTTGAAAAATAGGGCTACGCGGGGGCGTTACGGCAGGAGTACAGCACCTCTCGAGAGAGCAATTCAAATACAATATTTTTTATACTATCAAATATAAATTTAAAAATTCCAAAAAATCAAAGTATCAGCTGAAATCCCCTGAAAGAATATAATTTCGTTATTTTGTTTTCATTGAATTTTGATAATCGGAGGCTATTGTTAATTAAGTAGTTTTGTGGGAATCACCGTTTTTATAAAAACCGAATAATTGTTTAGAGAATGACTCCATATTTTTTTTTGCTTTCTGGAGCACATTTTACATGTGTACTCAATGATATCATGCAGAAATTGATAAAAAATTGATTATTTTGTTAATTATAAATTTCTTAAGTTAACAAAATATGAGATATCGAATAAACATTGTATTTTTTTTATATTCCACATTATTATCTGTTTTATGTCTGACAAAGGCATTTCACAACGTTCATTATTTTCTTTTTAAAATTGTTTTTTTTTCATTTTCTCATTATTTAGATAATATATTTAGATTTGTTTTTCTTCCAAAATGCGGAATTGGTTATTTTCCACCTAATAGGAAAAAATTTAATGTTTTTATTAATAATTCTTTATTTCGTTAACAATAAGTTATAAACAAACTTTGATTGGCGTTAATTTTTTTTTGAGTAGTACGAAAAATGCCAAAAACAACCATATACAACAAACTGTGTGTGTTTCTCATTTTGTTATCTTTAGAAATTTATAATTACCAAACTAATTAACTTTTAAACAATTTTATAGCGTGATATTATTAGTACATTAGTATTAGTACACTGTAAAATGTGCTTCAGGAAGCAATAAATCATGGAGTCATTCTGTGAACAATTATTCGGTTTTTCATGAAATCGGCGGTTCCAAAAAAACTACTCAAATAACAATATTATCAAAATTGAATGAAAAAACAATTCCCAAAATTACATTTTTCCAATGATACATGATACAATAATTTTTTGGAATTTTTAAATTCATATTTAATAATATAAAAATATGTTATGTGAATTGCTTTCTCGAGAGGTGCTGTAGTCCAGCGTAACACCCACGCGAAGCCCTGTTTCAATTCATTGTTGAATTAAAATTATTAATAATTGGGATAGAGTTGCGAGAGTAACATTATCACAGGATATTTCTCCTCTTCTTTAATTTTCCCGATAATCGATAGTTTTTGAGCTTGTTCCAAAAAACTAAAACCGTTTTTATTTTTATTTCTGTTTTTTGTTACAAAAATCAGAAAATACGACTTTTTTAGAATGTCATCCCGAATCGATTGAGTTTGATACACGGATTCCTCCTAAACAACATATGTTATGAAAGGAAAAAAAATATCATTCCATAGCGCATGGTTTGGAAAATATTTTTATTTGTGGAAATATTGGTTGAGGATTCAGTAATATATATTGATATTACTTATCATTTCATTATGAAAAAAAAAACTTCTCGATACCTACTTTCAATTTCGAAAATGTGTTTTTAATGGTACCCCAGTTTATTTGGATCTATTTTCCTTAGTTTCCTTTCAAGGAAGAATTGAATATATTATTCATTGAGCATAATGATTTCTATTCAATTTCATTATTTCGTATTTTTTCAAATCCTCAATAACACAGTGAATAATTTTCTTAGGTAATATAAATAAATAATTTTGATCAATTTTCAAGATCTGTGAAAGAATGTTCCTCTTCCATTCGATTTTCTGTACCATTTAGAACTCTCACTTATAAGGTTTTCTTCCTAAAATATATTATTTTATTGTTATATTATTATCAACTAGCATTTTTCCATATGTTTTCATCTAGCTTTTTTTTTATTGTAACAAAGACTGCAAATACCAATTTTTATGAACCCAAGTCGAAAACTAAGGGTACTCCAGTACAAACTTTCGAACCCCATTTAACCCTTTCACCGCTTTAGGGGTTGAATTTCCAATAATCTAAAAATACGTGTTTCGTTATTTGAGAAGAAGAGGCCAAAAATAGCAGTTTCCACTTCAAAACTAACGGTATTTTGATTTTCATTCCTTCAGGGATGGAGTATTGAAAAAACTTCTAAGTGGTTATATACTTATGTCATCATAGAAATACGCAATCAAAATTTCAGCCCTTTGTGTTGAGTTATCTGGTCTGGGCTTTCAAGTTAGTGAATCAGTCAGTCAGGACATGTAATTATATATGTATAGATTATTTCAATTCATTAGTGTCTATATGTATATGTTCTGTTGACTATTTTTTGTTGGTATATTTCTAAAACAATGGGCTACTGATTTTATAACATAACTTGTGTCACACACCCAAAAAATTCCATCTTTTTTTTGTACATCTGAACAGTAGCATGTTCTGATTGAAATTGAATTCATATGAGTCGTTTACCTGAGAATTTTTCATGATTCATCTGTAATCTTGAACCTCGGAATACCCCAGATTCCTACATTCAGTTAATTAATAATCCATTCTCAGCAACCTCATTCAGTAACTTTCGTGGTACACAATATAATAACCGAAACTGAATAATACAAATCAAATACAAGACACATTACGAGAATATAGATTTTCTGATATGTGGAAAACAATACAAGCGTTTTTTCAGGTTCACAAAATACTCAACTCACACGAGAATATATTCAAGTGAGGATTCTATATGAAGATTGTTTTCATTCAATGAAAGAAATAATTTTTTTTCTTGAGACGCTAGCGAAAGTTTGGTGTCCTTTTGTTGAATCTTGCATGAGAAATTGTTTGAGTGATTTGTGTATAACATTGTAAAAGCACCTTTTCTGAAATGGTGAAATATCGCAATATTTCAGTGGACTCCCGAATGAATCTTGACGTAATCGCAGTAATATAAATTGTGGAATCAATGAGAAAAAGTATTTACCAGGCTCATTCTCAGATATTTGGGAGGCAATTGCAGCTTCCACAATTCATTTCGTTCGTGCGCGGAAAGAATACATGTTTCTTGATGACAATCTAAAATGAATGATATTTGTGTGCATCCCCTGTGTTGCCAAATTGGGGGAAGCCCAGTGACCTTCGAAAGTATACGTTTCAAACACTATAACATGAACAAAGTATATAAGCAGCGCACTTCATCGGCGAGGGACTGCACTAAATTTTAAATGGCTATCGAAAATCGGGCAACTTGGACTCCTCCATATTTTTGTGGTAAAGTGTTTGTTACTATTTTACATGTTGTATGCGACATTTTTTAAAGGGTGTATACCGGGCGTCCGTATATCGGAGGCTCGGTGACATCGGAGTCTCAGTGAACCTCAAAATCAACAAGGCCGGAGGCCCACTTATACCGTATATATATATATATATATATATATAAATATATATATATATATATATATATATATATATATATATGAAAGTGATGAGACAAATATCTTTTTTTGTTGACAATGAAAATATAGATTTTTTTTTTCTCGACACTTTCATATAAATGAAAGTTTTGAGAAAAATAGATTTGATAATTTCATATACATATGTATATATATATCAGTGTTGTGATTTTTTTTGTTTGAGACTCATGAAAGTGTAGATGTTGATAATGAAAATATTGAAGATTTTTTTCTCGACACATTCATATAAATGAAAGTGTTGAGAAAAATGTTTTTTTTGTCAATGAAAATATTGAAGTTTTTTTTTCTCTGCACTTTCATATAAACGAAAGTGTTGTGAATTTTTTTTTCTTGACTTTTTGATAGGACATATTGTTTTCGCGTTATTATTTTAATTATATTATATAGCGTGAGCATGAAGGAGGGGTCGTAGAAAGATGGCGATTTAAAAAAAAATAAATAAAAATCGCAAAAGTCTTTGGTTATAATTGCAAAAATCTTAAAAAATTTGTTCACCTAGTAAATTCCTAGAAATGGTGGGGGGGGGGGGCGTACCCATGGGAAAAAACGCATTGGAGGGGGGGACCTGGGTCTGAAATTATTTTTTTTTGGCAGCGCTTGTCGGAGACGTCAATTTTTCGAGTCGCCGACTTTTCACAAGGAAGAAATTTTCTAGAGTCGATTGGGGGGGCAAGCGCCCACCTTCAAATAAAAAATTGTCTCCGTGTTTCAAATCTAAGTCTTATAAAAAAATTCGATTCCGTCGAAAACAATATTTTTGCCGAAAAAAAGGGGGGGGGAGGGGCTGCGCCCTCTTCCTCAAAATCTTAGAATTTCTCATAATATATAATCGTTTTACCCCACTTGCCCCACGACGGTCATAAAACCAAGCTCACGTTCCCCATTGGCGGGAAAGACAATCAAATTTCAAAAAAAAAAAAACGTACCGTCCAAACGGTACGTTGTAAATATATGCATATTGGGTGTCAAAATTCATCATTTTTTCTTCTCTATCCGAAAAAATATAAAACGATTACTATTTAAGAAACAGTGAGAGATAGGTGTATAAGACATGCTTAGTGAAAGTGATTTTTCAGTAGAATCCGAATATGGCATAATATGCAGAGTGACCCATTTAAATAAAATGTCTTATGACCATGTTTCCTAATCCTACAAGAATATGTTTTTCAGACACCCTGTATAAAATAATGTCAAATCATTTTCGATGTTACTGAAATTAATCAATATTTTCAAGGGTGAAAGTTGAATTTGAGTCCTGTGTGGGTAACAGATACGGAGGTATTTAAATTCAAGTTGGTTCCATTTTGGTAGCAAAACAATTACAAAATGATCCATATTCAATAAACGGTAGAGATAGGAATACAACATGTTCAGTAAAAGTTATTTGTATTTGTCAGTAGAATCCAAAAACAGAATGAAATACTGGGTGTTCCATTTAAAATTCGAAAGTTGATATTAGTACAAGTACATGTTCGAGTATTTATATCTCAGATCTCCAGAAATGTCCAATAGGCCATCGAGTTTGGAACACCCTGTATATTAATCATTCTTTGTATAATCAGTTCGTCATCTTATCATTCATACACTTCAATACACCACTGAACCTTCTGCATGTTCTCGCTACAATTTGATCAAATTGACCAAGAAGATGAACAATTTCATCAAAACTGTGTTTGAATAGTTATGGCCTTCCATTTTGATTCTTTTTTTATCAAATTTTTGGTAATGAACGCGCAAAGGTTTTATTATTGATGCACTAATTGTCGAATTTTCATAATGCGTATTCCATGACATTTAATACAAAATATGGCAAAATAATCCGATTTTTACAGAAACTTGCTTTTATTTTGGAAACCAGACTATTTAGGTATAGGAACATGGTATATCATTTGAAAGGAACTTTAATTGTCTTTTAGGATATTCGATAAAATACAAGGTGTTCCATTTAAAAAAATGGACTTTCAACCATTTTTGTACCTATCTGAAAAAACATACATTTTGAACGATCCTGTATAATGGAGAACGAGTTTGGGACACCCTGTATATATATTCATTTCGGAGTTATAGTAATAATACAATTGGTACTTTCCAATAATATCATAATTTGTAATGTTTATGTCTATAAAGTATGTATTCCTATGTATTTTGCTTTGGTTGACTAGGAAGAGTATTTTTCTTTGATATTTGATCCAATCATGACTCAAAAATTGGGCTAAAATGTTCCCAAAACGTTCTTATTCTATTGACTCAAAAATGCCAGTTTTTCAATGAATTTCTTCTCAGTATCGACTGTGATCGAAATGGTAATAGCGTTTTTTGAACTTGGAGGGTAGAGTTACATGAGAATGAATGTTTCTTAGGTTTAACAGGGAAATTCTTCAGTAACTCACCAATATCTGGCAACATGCGATTTTCATTTTCCGTGCAGTGGGAGGAAGAGAGGTAGCGAAAAGTTGGGAAAAGAGAAGGAGATCAGACAATTCAAATTACAAAAGTACAAATTCCTTTACTACTTATCATAGAGCAAAGGTTTCTCGAGATGCTCCCTCTGGTTACGGTTTTGGAACAATACTTGTTTTCATAATTTTTACACACTTAAAGAGAGATACGGTAAAAATACTTGTGTATCTACCTAACCTAACGACGTGATTTTTCGCAAAATTTGTAGGAACGATTTTTGTAGAAAAAATGGAGGAACTACAACTTTCATTGAAGACATTTTTTCATATCTCCAATACTTCTGGAGTTATAGCTTAAAATATGAAAATTTTGAGAGTTTTTGTTTTTTTTATACTTAGCGCCGTGACATAGTAAAGAATTGCTTAATGGATACTTCACACTTTCAAATTCCTGAATCCAGATTTTCAGCTGTTTTAAACTTTTTGTTAGGTCAATATTTCTGTTGATTGGACTATAAATAAGGGGTAAAAATACACACTGAAAATTAGAGCTTTTTTTTAGATAGTAGATCCCAACAATCAAGACAATAACCATGGTGTGGAAGGAGTTATGGCAGATATTGAAAATGATCAAATTCTCGATGAGGTTTTCGACGATATTGTTGTGCACTGTTCCAACTATCTCATCACCCTGAAATCTTTGAGTGATAAGCTCAACATGCTTGCAAAAGATCTAACTCTGTTGGCTTCCAATGACACAATGAACTACTGGGAAAAAGCTCACCACGAAGACAAATTGAATTTCGAGTTATACAGGACTGAAAGTGAAATGGATTATTTGAGGGTGAGTAGCATTTTCATAATTTGATAGGTGCTGAATTCAAATTGAGATTGTTGAATAATAATTTATCATAATAATCCTATGTTCATGGTGTTTTTCAAAGTTGCAGATTTTTTTCAACACGATATAGAACTTGATAAAATGTGTGATTATTATAAAAGTTGTTGTGATATAAACTCATGCAAAATTAATGAACTCATTGGGGTAGCCAAAGTGTACTTATAGAAGTCCGTCACTTATATAGTGCCTTCACACTTATTTATATCCACTGCTATATTATTTCCTACATGTTCTCTTCTGCAACCGAATTTTATTTTGTTTTTATACTTATGTTTCCTTCTAGGTATTTACTAATACTATGTATATTACAAATTGTCCTGTAAATGTTTCTACTGTTGGACAATAAAGCTATTATTATTATTATTAAAAGTTACAAAATGACGAAGGTACAAAACTTAACGATGAAAGTAGTCCTATTATGGTCCTAGTATATATCACTAGACATACTAAAAATTCACCAAAAATATATCTTAGAACATGAGTATTTTCTATTTTCACAGTTGTGTTATTTTTCAAGGGGAATCTTTCAGCATGTAAATCATATACTTTCAAGGTCATTTTTTCGTATTTTTCATATTGTTTTTGAAATACATATAACTACAAGCTGACAAAATGCTTATGGCATATTGTTTTCTGATTTTTTTTCTAGTTCTGCAAAATATTTGGTGAATTTTTCAAAAACATATACTTACCTTCTAGTGGAAATAGTATAAATACTTCAAATGTATCACATAATAACAACATTCATTTAAACCCAGTCAGTAGAAAATAAATTTAATTAGCTATAAAAATAACTAATAAAAAACCTTGTTAAAGCCAAGCTTTTATTTAAGGTGTGTACTAAACGTATAAAATAAGTTTAAGTCATCGCTGATAATGATTTAATTATTTTTTGTTGAATTATTTGGTTTCATAAAGCTTGAAGGACGAAGTAGTAGGTACCATTAATTTGATTGGGCAGTGATTGGTTGGTAAGTAAGAACTTGTCAAAGTATTTAATTTTTACAAAGTGTTCATGAAAGTAGGTACCAATTAATTTCATTGGACAATGATTGGTTGGTAAGTAACAACTTGTCAAAGTATTAATTTTATTACAATTTCATTTAATTTTTTGCTTTTTAGTTAGTTCGCCTTAATGTGTTCATTTCTAATAGAGCATCGTTATTACAAGGTCTCTTCCCTGTGAGTTTTGAGCTGAAAGAAGTCATGATCTCTGAGCCCAAAAACTCCCACACACCAATTTTGAATAGAATCTGACCATAATCACAAAACTCGTCCGCCATCTTGAATTTATAGATTTTTGACAAAAAATTCATAAAATCCGAACCCCCCATAATCATAAGTCCTCCTTTGGGGCAATTTAAAAATTTTCCAAAACCCACCAATTTTATTCAATCGACCATAATCACAAAACTCGTCCTCCATCTTGGGGCCGCCATCTTAAATTTATAAATTTTGACAAAAGTTTCATAATCTCCGACCCCGAAAACCCCCACATACCAATTTTGAATCAAATCGGACCATAATTACAAATCTCGTCCGCCATTTTGTTTTTTCTCTAACATAAATTCCATAATGCATTGTCACCGGAATTATGAACACCTGCCAAATTTCAAATTAATTGGATGACTAGAAGTCGGTCAAAATTCACTTGCAAGATTTGACCCTAACTAACGAACTAACTAACAAGGGAAACTAAATAAAAGCTTGTAAAAACGACAAATTGACTGCTGGTCCAGATAAGATTTCAATAAGAGACTGCACAGGAGCTTTTGTTGAAGCTTTGATGATCATTTTCAATTTCTGTCTTATTAAAAAGGTATACCTCTTGTCTTCGAAGCTAGCAAAAATATGTCCAGTTTTTTTAAATGGTGAGGGACACATAGCAGAGCACTAAATTCTATATAATTTTTCAAAGGTTTTTGAGATTATGATTTTTAACCGGATTTACCTCTCAGTTTGTAGTCAACTGTCACAATTTTAGCATGGATTTTTCAGTAATCATACAACTGTAACCAACTTAGTTATCATTATACAAACTTTAAGCAAAAATATTGATGCAGACAGTCAAATAGATGTCATATTTACACAGACTTTTCAAAGGCCTTCGATCGTATTGATCATGAAGTTTTACTGGCATAGCATATTTTGGATTCGGGAGTAATATGATACATCAGGACATCAGGGGTCCCTCAAGGTTCAAACCTAGAGCAACTGCTGTTTTTATAATTTATTAATGACTTGTGAGGCTATTCAATGCAAGAAACTTTGTTTTGCTGATGTTTTTTAGCAACATTGTGGAACAACTTGGTCTGGTTCAGTCTTGGTATCTTGATAATGAATTGCATGAAATGCAAGTGAATGAAGAAGTAGAAATGAGTAATGTGTTTACTTACCTACACCAAGAACCAACATCTTATGTAACTCTCCACTATGTGCAATGTGTAATAACTTCAATCAAGTTTGTCAGGAAGTAGACCTTTATTAAACATCTTTACAGATGTTCAAATACCAAATCAAAAACATTTTGTTTGCGAAACAAGATCAATCTTTTTCTATTTGTATGTTGTGCAAATATCAATATGTTTATATCATATCATTTCACACTTTAAGCACTATTATTGTGCTCAGTGACCAGTAATTGGACTCAGTGACTGTTTGGACAATAAATGTTTTTTTAAGGCATGGAAACTATGATTTTTGAAATCTCGCAGCCTCCTCCATGTTCTGTTTTCCATTTCTCAGATGAGGCTGAACCAATTCGAAAACAACATAGGCCCACCTCAAATGGTCAATTTGATGAAACCCCAGTACATGTCACCTGACGACCGCTGGCAGCTGTATTTTCACTGGCTCGGCATGTTTGTTGCCATGCTGAGGCAGAGAAAAGAAACAATCAGCAGAGAGTTTCGAAGGATTTACACAGTATACAGTGAGATGCGAGATATGGAAGATGCCCAGATCATGAAAGGTATGATTCTGCTCAATTTTAGACTGCAAGAGAATCGATATACATCCAGCATAAGCTGAAAATGAATTTTGGTTACTACTAGCAGGTATTTTGATCCCATGGTATCAAAGACTTTTTTTGTGTAGGTTGTCTAGTCGTTGGAATGACTACTACAGGTGCGGCTCGCCTTCAGGCCTCCTTAAAAACCCTTAAAAGCCCGATAGTCATCGTGGAAGAAGCTGCCGAGGTTCTTGAAGCTCACATTATAAGTTCTTTGACCTCTCACTGCAAACATTTGATCCTTATCGGTGATCATCAACAGCTGAAGCCTAGCACTGCAAACTTCAAGATTGAAACCAAATTCCGTCTAGGTACAGTATAGTAATTGAACGTTAAATCAAATATAACCTGTATTCCTCTGAAACAAGGTAAATGCTGAATTGAGGATGGTCTTATAGTGTCCCATTTGGTAATGATGTCATTCATTATGTTACTCCCAACTGAAAGTATCTATGAAGAAAAAAAGACCAACTAGTTACTGAATTAATATTGGCAAGAATCAGATCTCTCACAAGTTATCTACTGAAAATTTAACGATGTTAATTATATTACAGTTTAGTTATAGGTTATCATTGCTCTATGATGTATGGTAAACTTCTGTCTAATAGTGTCTGATTCTATCTGTCCAATATTTATATATTATTTTTGGATGAGATAGATGTATTATTTTTGGATGAGATGTATCAAATGTTAAAAAAATTCTGTGGTTTAGGCTCACTAACTTCTGTTTTAGGACAGTAGTTTCTAAGAAACAGATTTAATTTGATTTTTCATCAGTTAAATCCCATTTATTACTTTTGAGTCATTATTAATTTTGTAGGTATCAGTCTGTTTGAGAGAATGGTCATCAACAAAATACAGTGCCATACGTTGAACATTCAACATAGAATGCGTCCTGAGATATCGGGACTTATTCGTCCAACAATTTACCCCGTATTGGAAGACCATGAGTCTGTGTTAAACCGACCTCAGATTTTAGGCATTGAAAACTGCGTTTATTTTTTGGATCACAAAGAGCAGGAGCAACTTTGCAAAGACAACAGCAAGAAAAACATTCACGAAGCGAAATTTCTGATCCAATTGGCTCGACACTTGATACTGAATGGTTACAAGCCTGAGGTGAATTGATTAAATTTTTTTCACTACCTTTAGGTTATGAACTTTATTATGTTATAGAACATAACTATTCTGGCTGCCTACTTGGGCCAAATGTTTGAGATGCAGCGTGAAAAGAAAGTGTACAGTAACTTGTTACAAGATGTTAGGATTGCAGTTTTGGACAATTATCAGGGAGAGGAGAGCGACATTATTCTGCTGTCATTGGTTAGGAGTAACAGTGACGGAAAAATCGGCTTTCTGAAGACCGAAAACAGAGTTTGTGTGGCTCTGTCACGTGCTAGAAACGGTTTTTACATCATGGGAAATTTAACACAACTTTGTGATAATAGCGAGGTGAGGGCCATTTTTGTGTTTTCTTTATTCAGTCAACTTGGTAGCATGATTTTTAGTTGTAGTTATAGTACTGACATAATGTTAGGTTATCTTTTAAGACTGAAAAATTTTTACATTTTCAAAGGGGGAATATTGGAAACAATACATCATTTCATAACCGTAATTTTGGTCAAAAATATCTTGCCCCAAACGCAATACATGAAGCATCACTTGTGAGGAAAATTTGTTTAGTTTAATTTTCTTTCATTCCTTTCACTAAAGCCACTGGCACTATTATGACACGAGAAGAAATATACATTCCTTAGAGTTAGATCTTTATGTCTGTTGTTTCAACCTCAGATATGGCCCAAAATAAGGGACACCTTGAAGAAACAAGACGCGATCGGTCCATATCTCACACTTCGATGTCAAGTGCACCACCACAAAATTACTCAAGCAAAGAAAGCTGAAGACTTTTCCACTTTCCCAGAAGGTGGATGTGATCTGATGTGTGAAGCGAAATTAGGTTGCGGCCATGTTTGCAAGAGGTTATGCCACATTGAAGATCGGGAGCATGTAATTTATAAGTGTAGAGAGAAGTGTGTCAAGTGAGTACCGGCTTTCTTTTTTGTGTATTACTTGAATTATTGCTATATCAAGTCAGGAATAACATGTAGAATGGGGAATTTATTGGAGTGATACGCAGTATTTAGGAGGTATTAACTTTGTAATGTCTTCCTGGCTTTTTTTCATCATTTTAATAAACTTTACCATATCAGATTAATCTACTATATTTTTTATTTAATAGTCTTTTATGTGACGACCCTGCTCATACCTGCCTCAAACTTTGCTATGAGGACTGTGGTGCCTGTACTTACCTTGTTCATCGGGAACTGCAGTGCGGACATTCTGCAAGGATCGCTTGTCACGTCGATCCTGCCACCCATAAATGTATGGAACTCATTCATACGAAGTTGCCTTGCGAACATGAAGCTGAAAAACCCTGTCACATGGATCCGAATGCCTTTAGATGTCCACATCCCTGTGATTCCAGAGTGGAACCGTGTGGACATGCTTGCAAGCTCAGTTGCCACATAAGGAATGACCCTGACCATCTCGAGGTTAGTAAGAATCTATTTGTAATAACTTTGAGGTATTTCTGGGCGCCCAACGTGGGGCACTTGATCCAGAAAGTGATTTGACTAGAATGTTCACTTTAAGGATTTAAAAAATATTTTTTTTCAACAGTATAAATGCACCAAACCATGTGAAAACTATCGTGAAGGCTGCACCCTCCAGAACGACGAAGCTCATATATGCCCTAAAATGTGTTTTGAAGAGTGTCCTCGGTGTGAAGTTTTTGTTCTTAAGAAGAGAACGAGATGCAATCACGCATTCAAAATTCCCTGTTATCTTGATGTTGACCTCATTGAGTGTCAGAAATCTTGTTCGAAGCTGTTACCGTGCGGTCACAAATGTTTACAGAAATGTGAAGAGCCTTGTGGAGATTGCATAAAGATGGTGAGTTTCAGTTAACAGACTAATTGAATCAATGAGTTATTTTATATTCTATTGATATATTGATATTTAATATGGACATTTTTTACTTTCTACATCTCTCCAATATGAAAAATTTAAAATCTAATCCAAAATTTTAAAGATTTTTTTTTTATATAATACATTTCATTTATCATAGAGATTAATGTACTTATGGACATTTTTTCTTTCCTGAAGCTCAAAATTAACAACAAAAAGTTTTTAAAATTCAAAAAAGACAAAAATTATGTCTGGATAAACTGTTTGCAGGTGGAAAAAAATGTCCCAGACTGCAATCATAAAATCCAAATCGAATGTTTCAAAGCACCAAATCGCAAATATTGCAAGGGGAAATGTCCACGTAAGTTACCTTGTGGCCATATTTGTACGAAAAAGTGCAATGAAGACTGTACCACCAGGTGCAAAGTTATTGTTGACTGTTCCATTCCCAGTCCTTGTGGTCACGTGATGAAGAAAATAAAATGTTTTCTGAAAGACACAGGTGAGTTGGTTGAACACTCGATTCTTTTTCCTTTAGTATCTTACTTAAATTGAAACAATGTCTGCTCGTCACCAGAATGGAGAGATTGTGTGATCCCAATCTCACTTTTTGTGGTCCATAAAAAACAGGAAAACAAGAAAACGAGTTAATATTGTATTGTCATCCAGTTCTGAGCCATTCCCGAAGTTTCAAGACTCTAACTCATCAGGAAGTTAGTTTAAAATCGATCACAAGGCTTGTACCGGACGGACACATGAGTGAGCTAATAAAAACGTGGTAAAATAAGGCAAAACTGGCTGTACCTTAGATATTGGATACCTGACATAATTTTTAATTTAATGGACATAGCCCTCAAAGAGAAGTGTTAACTGTAGACACGTGTTTCGGGCCCTCGGCCCTCATCAGTACGGTGAAGAAGTGCAAGGATGAACAACACTTGGTAGAAAACAACAAATCAACGGAGTCAACAACAGAAGCCAGCCGCACATTTGTGGTTTCGGTTAGCAGACCCTGCATTCCAGGGCAACAACCAACATCACCACGGAGGCAGCTATAGCTACCTGCGTGACATCCGAGTCCATTTTTAATCCACTTGAGACCTCAAGGAAATGTGCCTCAATCTCAATAATTCTTTGTATGTTTGTTTTTCAGCGGATCCCAAAATTCTGTTGGAAGGATGTACGGAAAAGTGCGACTTCAAATTGAAATGCAACCATATTTGTGGCGGCACTTGCGGCGGGTGCTCCCAAGGTCGCATTCATCAACGTTGTACGGAAAAATGTGGAGTTCCTCTTGTTTGCAACCACGAGTGCCCTATACCATGCCGAGAGGCATGTAAACCGTGCATGAAACCCTGCGAGTACCGTTGCAAGCACAGCAAGTGTAAAAGGAAGTGCGGAGACCCTTGCACCTTCTGCAAAGAGCCTTGTGGGAGAAAGTGCAAACATCAGGTGAAATTTTATCTTCTATTATTATCAATACAAGTAGTGATATGTTTGGTTAAACTGATATAATCCCAAATGGATGGAGTCATGCCAAAAGAACTACATAAGTTTAAAAATTGTGTTAGGTTTGGTGATTGAATTTTGAAGTTCAGATTTATGTCTCCAACAAGTATGATTTTAAATTTGCCACGTGACAGATCTGACAGAACTTGTACACATTTTTTAAAATACTTTTGGAGGCCACTAGATCCAGGTGATCTGTAATTGACAATCTTCAGTTTCGGGATTTTGATTGCCCTTCTTCAAGATATGTCTGAATCTGTTTTCTACATTTTCGTTAATTTTCGATTTTGTGGCAGTCTTATCCCGTTGTTTGGTCTTTGGTATAAAAAAGGTCTCGCACACATATCTTTTTGATTTTGATTAAAAGGAATAAAAACAAAAATTATCACCAGAATTGCAAGAAAAAATGCGGAGAGCCTTGCAACGTTCCTCCTTGCGACAAGCCTTGCGAGAAGAAGCTGAAATGTGGGCACCCATGTGTTGGTTTCTGCGGAGATCGTTGCCCCATTCTCTGCAAGAACTGCAACCACGAAGAACTGACAGATGTTCTTCTAGGCAATGAAGATGAAGAGAATGCCATTTACGTCATGCTGGAGGATTGCATGCATACTTTTGAAAGTGGCGATTTGGAGCGGTGGCTCCGAATGGACGAAAATGAGATAAAGGCTAAGGTAATCATGATAACAATGAATTTTATTTCTATGGAAAATATCACTTATAGCCAAGGAATCTTCGTAGTGGGTGAACTATTAGGAATAAAATGTTCAACTTTGCGGTTATAACGTTTACCAATACTAGACTTTAAAAAAATGCTTAAATGGCATCTTGCATGCATATACTTTTTTTTTTAGAATGAGAGACTTCACTATTAAATTTGTGCACATTGGTTTTTTGATCATGGAATTCAAATGCAGATATCCAACAAACCTGATTTTGTAAAACATTGTGAAAACTTTCATCTAGACATTAGAACAAATCAAATTTTTATCAAGATATCCAGTCCTCTAATAAATTCGGTAGGATGTAAAAAATGCGTCAATCCATTGACGCTCAATTATCCTCGGAAAAAAAAAACTATTCATTTACTGAACTGGAAACCTGGTACACTCTTAGTTGAAGGCCATAATTGTGCAATATGGACAACACTGATGTCAGATGATTCCTTGCTCAACAGTTTACGTCCAGGAAATTCATAATCCTTGATCGCAAAAACTTCCAGATACCAACCTCGAAAAAATACCATTGATCCATGAATCATCAAACACGTCCTTCATTTTGGAACCGATATTTCGAATATAGTTGAATTTTTTGAATGAATTCGTATCATAAATCACAAATTCCGTCCTTCATTTTAGAATCTACATCTTCCATTTTTCAATTTTGACAATATTCATAATCTCCTACCCCAAGAATGCCTGAATACCAATTTTGAATCGATTCTGTCCATAAATCACCAAACACGTCCTCCATTTTGAAGCCGCCATCTTGAATTTTGCATATATAACACCATCAAATGTATTGTCATGCAAACCAAATATACATGCGAAAGTGGGTCCAATTGCAAAGTTTGGCCCATGTTGGAGAATTTTTTGTTTCAATGAAGTGAAGCTGTATAATCAAAAATCCCATATGGTATGGCTTTAACATTACATAATTATATTCGAGATATTACATATAAATTGACATCATGAGATTTAAAGCCTTTGAAGAGCAAAAAATAGAACACTCATTGAAATGACCGGATCTGCATAATAAAGTGTTTGGTAAAACCAAGGAAAATCGGGGAATTCTAACCAGTTCCATTGTAGGAACCCTGGTGTATAGTTTATTTTGTGAGATCTGGGATTTGAAGCCTTGAAGAGCAAAAAATATATCACTTATGAAAATTACCGGATCTGATTAATAAAGTGTTTGGTAAAACCTAGGAAAATCGGGAAATTCTAACAAGTTCCATTGAAGGAACCCTAGTGCATAGTTTATTTTGTGAGTTCTGGGATTTGAAGCCTTTGGAGAGCAAACAATAGATCACTAATGAAAATGACCGAATTTAACAATTAAGTGTTTGGTAAAACTTGGAAAATCGGGAAAATCCAACCAGTTCCATTGTAGGGACCCTATTGTATAGTTTATTCTGTGAGACCTAAGATTTGAAGCCTTTGAGAGCAAAAAATAGATCACTCATGAAAATGCCGATCTGAACAATAAAGTGTTTGGTAAAACCTGGGAAAATCGGGAAATTTTGCCCGGTTCCATTGTAGGAACCCTGGTACATAGTTTATTTTGTTAGATTCACAAGTAAATGATGATTCAAATTTCATAGGATCATTAACACTCTCTGTGCTGCACTAAACTATTGCAGTTGGATTTGATTTGGTGTGATATAAATATGCTTCCTCTGAATATAAATGAATGTTATTCTCAAGAATCCAGTTGAATACTCTGAACAGGATAGTATCAATCACATTTATGGCACATCTTGCTGGTATTCTAGACCTTTCTAAAATATTATATTGCCCTTTGGTTCAGTCAATCATTGAGTATAATTGTACAATACCCTATTATCAGGCTGATAATAACAGAATTGAGTAAGTACAGAGTGAATTTTCAAGGTCATCTGCATTTAAACTTGCGTATCAGCAGAAAAACAATAAATATTCCGACAATTCAAACTAGTTGATTGAGTTTATAACTTGTAACTCAGAATGTAAAATATTTTGTTTATCAAATTCATCAGTAACATGAAACTCTCTCTCTTGAATCCCAATGTTATGTGTAAATTGGCATGTCCATAAAGAAATGAATCAATAAAATTGGATACAGGTGT
Source organism: Gonioctena quinquepunctata (assembly GCA_018342105.1). Lineage (NCBI taxonomy): Eukaryota > Metazoa > Arthropoda > Insecta > Coleoptera > Chrysomelidae > Gonioctena > Gonioctena quinquepunctata. The sequence continues at coordinate 80,448 of JAFIRS010003667.1, read as the reverse complement.
GTCCGAGATGCAAGACGACCATCAAGACCACATCCCGGTACAGCAATTACATCAAACGCACCATGGATGATATTACTAAAGTGAAGCAAAAATTCTATGGGTACGAAAAGGAAAATGAAAGGGCGAGACATGATATTTATAAAGAAATATCTAAGTTACATTCAAGATTCGCCATGACTGCAGGTAAGCATTTTTTTTTAATGAAAACGGTTGTCAAAACCAAGTGAGGTCTAACCATAATATTACATATCAACAACACATTATCTACCAATTTCACATGGTGTGCCTCAAGGTTTTGTTTTTTAGCCACTACTTTTTATAATACCAATATTCCTAACTTCACAGTTTAGTTATTGACATTCATTCGTGTACTGGCTAAATGGCCAGAAAAAAAAACATACAACATATATTATTTACAAAATAACAGTAACCATAAGGATGAAATGAAATCATAATAAAATTGAACTCTAAGAAGCTTCTTAAAATACTCAATGTTTGAACATGAAGATCATAAACCTAGAAGAGCTAGATCTTATTCTGAAAAAATCATTGTGGATTACCTTTAAAGACAAATTCAACTTATACCACTGTTCTGAACTGTTGTTGTTTAATCAGAGATGGAAAGTTTGTCATCGCAACAGGAAAAACTTTTTAGATAAATATAATGATTGGTTGAATATAAATATATCAATAGAAAACTTGGATTTGTCCAGTACAAGTAGATCAAGTACAAAAAAAAACGACGTCCAAAGAAAGATTTAGATTTTAGTGGATTGAACCAAGAAAAGTTAAATCACTCGTTGACAAAAGAACATTAAGTGAGTTTGTTAACTCATGTTACCAATATAAAGCTGAGACGTAGTGGAAAAAGCGATGCTGCTCCTAAAAGAACACCTGAAGTTGAGAGAGCTTACAAAGGAGTACCGAAAAATGAACCAAGATTCAAGAAAAATTCCACAATGTTTTGATTAGTTCCGATCCTTTCATAACATTATTAAAACAGTAATTAACCCCGAAGTTTTGAAATTAATAAAGCCACCATCTATTCATACTACCCCACAATAAATACAAGAAAATGACATCGACTCTTCAAGCCGTATAATCTGCAGTGATGAAGGTTCTAACATAATTTTCATTGTGTCCAATTTATAATATTACTTAATATATTTTTTAATTTACAGTTATTATTTTATTATTATTATCATCAGTTGATTATTTTTAAATATAAATGTTTTTTCTTACTTATAAATGAAGGTCACATACAATCAAACTCATTTTATTAACCGACGAAACCAAAAAGGAGGAGGTTCTCTATTCGACGCGTATATTTTTTTATTTTTTTTTATGTATGATCACCCACAACTTTTCACAGGGCAGTTCGATTCCGATGATTCTTTCATTGGATAGGGTGTCCTTCAAAGTTGGTCCCATTTCAATTTGAACAACAAAATCAATCCCTAAGGGTGGCAAAATGAAGGATATTGATCGTTCACCCTCTGAATTTTGGTCCGTTAACCGATTCTATCAGGCATAACTTTGTAGTGGGTTTTCCGATTTGGATGATTCTTTTTTTATTAGAAAGGGTATACCTCATAGTTGATCATATTCCAATTTGGAATGAAATGATCCACCTGTTAGATATTCGAGAATCACCTACCCGGTGTCTGAATACGTCTTATGTAGGATATAATATGGAAATACACGGAAATAGTACTGATAACTTGCAAATACATTAAAAAACGTTCAATACAAATTTGACTTCTATCAAAATTAAAAATTGACAATTACTGATTAACATTCTTTTTCCTATATACAAAGTGAACAAAAATTACAACAAAACAACACACTATCTTCAACATTCTCCCACCTTGAGTTGATTGAAGATAGTTCAACAACTCAATATACTACATGGAAAGTCTCCGAACAGGCTTGACTACTCTTCCATATCTCGTTGTTATCGGTCGAAGGTCTACCTCTCCCCGCCACAAATCTTCTGAATGATTGCAAAAAGATATCTGTAGAAAGTGACGACAACAGTTCCAAATGAACAGCTCGATAAATGGCACAAGTAAACAGACATATCCATACTTTATCTCCATTCCGTATATAAAGTGGGCCTGCCAAATCCACACCGATGACTTCAAATATGTGAGCTTGCCGTACTCTATTTTCAGGCAGTGGCACTGGTGCAACTTCAATATGTTTGGCATTGAATCTGCGGCATATTACACATTTTAATATTATGGATTTTACTGTTTTTCTTCCTTTGATGATCCAGAATTTTTCTCGTAGAAGACTGAGCAAACTCTGAACACCAACGTGCATATATTTTAAATGTTTTTCATGGATAAGTTTACTCACAACAGGATGCTTGGATGGTAAAATGATTAGACAACGGAAATCCGGTAAGTCATCTCTTTCGGAAACCTTGGATCTAATTCTAATGATTCCATCATCATCTATGAAAGAACAAAAACTCCTCAACTGAGCATCTTCAAGTCCATCAAAAGCTTCAGTTTGTACCATATTTATGACAATTTTTTCTGCCGAATCCACCTCTACCAAGGTTAATTCCCCATCTACAATCCTATGATCCTTATGACAACAACGGCAATTTGTAATAAATCTTCTTATCCATCCGAATACTCGAATAATTTTTTCATATTTCGAAATTCGTTTGTAATACCAGGAAAAATCGACTTCAGCAGACAAATTCATTGAAATAATACGTTTTCCCTTCTCAGATTCTATTTCTTCCTCATCTTTCACGTAATTCTGATTGGGCCAGTTTTTTGGAGATTCCTTCAGCCATTCAGGCCCCTCCCACCATTTTGACTCGATCAGTTGTTTCGGTGAACAACCTAGGGAAGGAAGGTCTGCTGGATTGAGATTTCCGGGAACGTGATACCATGCATTTTTATTAGACAAACTTCGAATTTCTTCCACTTGATTCCAAACGAAAGGCTTCCACTTTTCATCATCTTTTATCCAGGACAAGACTGTTGTCGAATCAGACCACCAATAAACCAACAGACTAGGATCGATGGTGTCAGTAACCGTTTTTGATAATATGGCTCCTCTGGTAGCTGCTAGCAACTCAAGTCGAGAAATAGTCATTCGTTTAACAGGAGAAACTCTAGATTTGGCTTGTACAAGTTGAACATCAACGCCGTCACATGTTTCAGATCTCAGAAATATGACTGTAGCGTAGGCTTGTTGACTAGCATCGCAAAAAACATACAAACTGCAGTGGTTTCTTCCTTCAATTGAATTAAAAAACCATCTAGGGATTTTCAAACCCATGAGAGTTGGAATTTCTTCAATCCATTTCAAAAAACTGCTCTTGATGTCTTCCCGTACCTCAATGTCCCATCCTGTTTTCAACGCCCATATCTTCTGTAATAATATCTTAGGGCAAAGGGAAACTGGACACGAAAATCCAATAGGATCGAAAAGTCTATGAGCTGCGGACAAAGTAACCCTTTTCGTAATGATTTCTGTATCAATTTCTCGAAACCATTCTGAATTCAACTCCCAAAACTGAAGAAATATCGGTGTTTACTGGATAATCACCAAAACTTGAATGCTCCCATGCTCTCAGATCAAACTTTGCATTTGCAAATAACTCCGTGAAAACTTCAATAAATTTCTGAATTTCTTCTTTGCTGTCAAGACTCGTGACACAGTTGTCCACATAAAAACTCTTGAGTAATTTAGTGATAATAGATCTTATTTCATCATTCTGAGAATTTTCGAGGCAATATTTCAAATGGTATTCAATTACTGCTCCCAATAGGAACGGACTGCAAGTAACTCCAAAAACTACCCTCGTATGACGATACGATTTCATCACCCCTGTATCATCAAACCATAGGAAACGTAGGAAATCTCTTTCTTTGACATCTAAGCTTACTTGCAAAAATGCTTTTCTTATGTCAGAAATCAGTCCAAATTTTGACAAGCTAAATTTCATTAATAAAGATGGTATCAGCTCGATTAAATTGATTCCTTTCTCAAGACATTGGTTCAGAGATGGCTGACTGTTCTCCCGAGCAGAAGCATCGAATACAGGTCGTATTTTGGTCGTTGCGCTGTTTTCTTTCACCACATGACGATAAGGTAAATAATGTCCCTCTATCAGCAAGTCTGTCTCTGGAACCTCCTCGATGATACCCCCATTCAACCACTCTCTGAAAACCTGGTAATATCGATCACGATAGCAATCTCTATTCAGTGTATTCATCAGGGAGTCAAGCCGTTTTTTGGCTATTCCATAATTGCTTGGTAGAGGGGGATGGTCTTCGATCCAAGACATACAAACTTCATATCTGCCTTCATCGTTTCTAGTAATCGTCTTTAGGAAATGTGCCTTGACAAAATCCTCAGTTTCTTTCTGTGTTCTTTTCTCTGCAGGATCGGATATACCAAGAACATCTAGATTCCACAAATCAGCAATTGATTCGTTTTTAGAAAACATAGACATCACCATTGGCGTGAGTAACTGATTTTGAGTCGACGCCAAACAAACTAGCAATTGAATTAGGTAAAGCGTAAAATGATGGCAGCGAGATGCACGGCTGCGTTCTGATTACTTCTTTCGAGTAATATAATGATCTTCGATAATTGTTTGTTTGGCGCCGACTCAAAATCAGTTACTCACATTAGTTTAGGAGCTCAATTATCATTTAGACTAAGAAGGTTTATTTTATTTTCTGCTTTTCAGTTGATTTTTTCGTCGGTTTAATTTTTTGTTAAAAAGTTTTTATGCTTGTAATTTTGTCCGCACAATAGGTATATGTTGGTCCAGAATGCCGTGTTGTATCTGAGTAATGCTTTTTAAAGTGCTCCTACAAAATCGTGTTTCTCTCCTAGAACTAAAAGTGAATAATTGACAAAAGTGGTATAAAAATATTCCCAAAAGTGTGAACTGCAATAAAATATTTCAAAACTGGAGATTTTGCAGTGTTAATTGCATAATAAACAAAGCAAGTACAAATCTCTGAGAGGACATAGTTTCATGTCTTCTTTTTTGCGACAAAAAACAATGGGACTAATGGAATGCAAAAACTTGTAAACAGAATTATATTAAACTGCAACAGTCTATTAATGCAAAAAACAATTCATTAGTACAAAAACAAATATCAAACAGTTCTAAAAAGCCCTCACAAAAAGTGTTTATAGGATATAGCTTCGTGAGGAATGTATAAATAGTCCAGGAGCTGAAGGTGAAAATATTCGCACTGAACAGACAAGTGGAACAGACCTGGAAACTTGAATACTACATTTAATGAAAAGATGAATGCTAAATACAAGTGCTGTAAAAATAAAGAGTGTTCAATTGCTAGCTGCACACAATGCCTGAACACATATCACTGGAGCTGTATAGAGAGGAAGAAAAGCATGCAAGTAGTTGAGGACAACAAAATCTTATGCTCCAAAGAGTGTGCATCCAGAAAATCAAGTGAAGCAGAAGATAAGATATGCCTACTGGATAAATATGATGCCCTGAAGAAATCGATTAGTGTAAAAGAATTGCTGTGGGAAAATAAGGAACTTGAACTAGAAACGAAACTAGGCGAATTATTACAGGAACTTAAAAAAAAAAAAAACATCAAAAGGCAAAGAGAATGTCACTTGACTTCGAAGAAGATGCGTGCAATACTGAAAAGATTTTACTAGAAAAAACGAATGACCAGAAAACAACAATAAGTGAACTTAATATCCAAATATCAACTCTGAAAGAAATAAACTCAGAGCTTCAAGAGAAAATGGTAAAAGCAACTCCAAATTGGATACAACAACAGAGTGATCTGGCGAAACTCAACGCCATGCAAATCAATATGTTGACCTCAATCAAAACTCTAACAGCTGAAAACAAGCTGTACTCTGAGGAGCTAGAACAACAAAAAAGGAAATAACTCTCTTGAGGGAACTACAAAAAATAGAAACAAACGCATTGGACCAACATTCAAAAAAAAATCTAAGGACTCCAAAAGCTCACCGAACAGAAAAAAAGACCAGCAAAGCTCATCAAAAGCGGCTGCAGAGAATTATTGCAAAGTCAATGGACCAAAAACGAAAAAAATCATATTCATATCGGGCACCCATGGAAAAGGCATGTTAAAACACCTCATAGCACAAAAAAGAGACAATACTATTATACAATCAATACTCCATCCAAACAGCAATGATAATCCACCGCACTAATTAACGGAAGAAATCTCTCAAGGGACGATGTGATAATCTTTTGGCCTCATAAGTTGAGACGTTCTATGGTAGAACAATTACACGCAGGTCTAATGAACACCAACATAATCCTCATTTCAGATCCCTATAAATATGGCCACAATACGGGGAGAATAAATCAAGAGATTTATGAAAATAACCTAAGCATCAACAAATATTTATATTTCTCTGGTCTCCTATCCCACATAAAAATGCTTGACAGTAACAATGCAATAAAGAGCTCAAACTATATTAATGGAACCATAAATAACACTGGGAAATGGTTCATCTGCAAAGCAATAACATCATTTGTCAACAACATTATCTACAAGAACCAAAATGGAAACCCTCCAGCCACTAAGGCGAAATACGAAATCCCACCTCCCGATGTAGCAAAATGCAACAGAACTCAAGGAACACACAACCACGAAAAAAAGGGAACAACAGAAGATGGACCCTACCATCAAGACCAACTCCATTACCCTGCAAGTGCTCCGAAAACACCCATTCAACAAAAAGACAACCATAGTATAGGCGCCCATAACAAACCAAGTACGGATAATTTTTTAGGTTAAGTAAAGAGCAAGAAAGAACTTCAAACGCTACTTTCTTACTCAATATTCAATCTATAAGACACAAAACTGACGAAACTATCCCATCAAAAACGTTTTGTAGACAAACGGAATTATAAGATGACAGCTCTATGCCTATTGTTTTACTGAACATTCAATCTTTCCTAATGACTTGAAATTAAGTAAAATAATTCCTATTTATAAAAAATTGGATGCTACTTGTGCTGATAACTATAGACCAATTTCTCTGTTAAATGTCATTGCAAAAATATTTGAGCGTATATATCACAGTAGACTCACACATTTCCTAGAAAATTTCAGTATTCTGTCCGCTAATCAATATGGCTTTCGATCGGGAAGATCTACAGAAGGAGCAGTACTTGAATTCATGGATAGTGTGTATAAGTATCTAGACAAGGGACTGACAGTTGCAGGTGTTTTCTTTGACCTCTCGAGAGCATTTGACAGCCTTAATATTGAATTTCTCAAAGATAAATTATACGCTATTGGTATAAGAGGTCCTATGCTTGACTTACTAGGTTCATATCTAACTGGCGCAGATTTTATGTCCAGATAAATAATGAAAAATCTGATATAGTTGATACGGATATGGGCGTACCACAGGGATCTGTGCTGGGGCCACTTCTGTTTCTTATCTTTATTAATGATCTACCCGAATTTATTAACGATATGCTAATAATGTATGCAGACGATTCCTCGGTGGTGGTTGCGGCACAGACTCCTGAGGAATTGTATCAAAAAACAAAACATGTAGTCAACAAGTTTCAGAACTGGTGTAACGAAAATTCGATTAAATTAAATCTAGATAAGACATCATATATGAACTTTAGATACAGAAGGAATACTACATGCATCACCATGTCTGATATTGCCTATGTATCAGAAATTAAATTTTTGGGTGTTCATTTAGATGAGTTTGTGAGTTGGGACAAACACATAGGTCATATCAGTAAGAAACTTAGCTCAGCATTTTATGCCATTGTACAACTAAAAAAAACAATGAATCTGAGTACTCTCATTAGTGTATACTATTCTTTAGTTTACAGTCATCTTTCATACAATGTCTGTCTATGGGGTAACGCTGTTAACTCGGAGAAAGTATTTATTAAACAGAAAAGAATAATGAGACTTATCTATAATATCCCATATGGTAACACCTGTAGGCATGTCTTTAAAAAGAACAATATCCTAACCCTACCATCAATTTTTATATTAAAAACTCTACTTTATGTTAAAAACAATTCGCATAGGTTTTTAAAACATTCTGATTATCATAGATATTCTACTAGGAATGCTCATGATTTTGAGATCATCAGACACAATCTATCTCGTACTGAAAAATCCTCGGACTATCTGGGAATCAAACTCTACAATCATCTACCTCGAGAAATCAGAGAAATGAATATCACTAAGTTCAAATCGTCTATAAAGCACATATTGACTCAAGGAGCTTATTATAATATAACTGAGTACTATGAATCTAGCTTGCTATGACGGCATAGTGTATGAAATTTTGGTGTATTTTATTATTTTATATTTTATTATCTTATATGTAAAATATTTTTTTTTGTCTTTTCACATCATGTGTAAATTTTAAATAATGTCCTAGCTTATGCTTTTAAAACTGACGTGTATATCCATCTACGGATGGCTGCTGTGTGCAAATATGAATAAAAATTATTATTAATCTCTCCGATATAAATTGGACGAGCTGTATATATTCCTGGAGAATTTGGACTTTCCACAAATAGTAATATTAACCGAACACTGGCTTAAAAATGATGAGCCTATTTATTTACCAAACTATAATGTTATTTCAAAATATAGTAGAAAAACAGCAACTCATGGCGGGACTTTGATATTAGAAAAAAACTCTTTAACTGATAAATTACCTTTTACCAATATCACCAAATTTGATAATCTATTACAAGAAAAAGCATTCGAGTTTTCCATCAGCTTCTGTAAGAAAATCAATATGTACATATTATGCATTTACAGGTCACCGTTGTCAGACCCTCATATTCTTATTAACGAACTAGAGTCAATATTAAACGATCTTCCTGCGAAATGCAAAATAATATTAACAGGTGATTTCAATATCAATTTCAATGATAAAGAAAGTAATATCACACAGTCACTAATTAATCTCTTGACTGCTTTTGATTTGACAGTGCATGTGAAATCGGATACCAGAATATCACAATACAGTAGTACTGCTATAGATTATATATGCAGTAACTTAGATTCAGAACAAGTCACATGTTCGGTTGTATCTGCAGGTCTCTCTGACCATGAGGCTGTTTTCTGCACACTAGGTAACATCATTTCAAAATGTAAAAATGAGAAATTTAGATATGGTAGGCTATATACTGCATCCAACTATAATAGGTTCTATTTGAAATGTCAGCAAACGAATTGGGAATCAACTACAACAATAAATGAAAGATTTCAAGTCTTCCATAATAAACTCCTTAATATTTTCAATGATATTTTTCCCATTCGAAAGATAAAAAACAAACAAAAAAAGCAGTGGCTTACAAAAGGATTGAAGAATTCTGCAAGAAACATGAGATCTCTGCATTATATCAGAAAATATACAAATACAGATTTTTTTCATAATTACTTCAATAAGTACAGGTCAATATATCGAAAGTTGATAATGTTAGCAAAAGAAAATTATTATAAAGATCTTATTGATGGTGCCACCAACAAATCAAAGGAGAGTTGGATGATAGTAAAACATCTTTTAGGAAAGAATTCCAAAAAGAAAGTAGATTTGGAGTTGAATCCGGACACATTGAATGAGTATTATTGTACAGTTGCAGATGAATTGACAAAAAATCTAACCAAAGCCTATGATCCACTAATAAATTTAACAAACGTGAGGGTTAAGGAAAACTTAATCTTGTATGACACTAATATTGATGAATTGAAAGAAACGTTACATTATATTGAAAATAAAACCGCAACTGGATTTGATGACATTTCTGTTAGGATTTTTGAAAATCTTCCAAATAAAGCCCTGAACCAACTAGTATCTCTGATAAATGAATCCTTCAAAGAAGGCATATGTCCACCCTTTCTCAAAACATCAATTGTTATACCGATCTACAAAGGTGGTGAAGTGAACTCTCCCATGAATTTTAGGCCCATTTCTCTCATTCCCACGTTAGCCAAAATCATCGAAAGACTCGTTAAGAAGAGAATCTTAGACTTTTTGCAGGCGTGTGATATATTGAGCATCAAACAGTTTGGATTTCAGTGCAATAAGAACACAAATGATGCAATATTTTCACTGTTATGGGAACTGTATACTAGGATCAATGATGGTGGAGTTGCCGCGGCTGTATTTTGTGATTTATCGAATGCTTTTGACTGTGTGAATCATGATATACTGTTGCGGAAACTTCACCGTTACGGATTTCGAAATAAAGCACATTCATGGTTTACGTCATATTTATCTGGCCGCACAAAAGTAGTTAAGACAAATTCAATTTCAAGTTTAGGTAATATACAATGTGGCGTTCCGCAAGGATCGGTCTTGGGTCCAATTTTGTTTTTACTATATGTTAATGATCTGACGACGCTTGACATTTCAGGTAATGTCACCCTGTTCGCCGATGATACCACCATACTATGGCATAAAGATAAGGAAGCCGATCTTCATCATATCATTAATTCAGATATAATAAAAGTCAAAGAGTGTATATGACTCTTAACTTATATATATATATATATATATATAATATATATATATATATATATATATATATACATAGATGCATGCAAATTTTAATATGTGACTGATTGTTTTGATTCAATTCAATTTTATATGGTAGTGACTATTTTTATACATATATCAAATGGTATTAACTTAATTTAGGTTTATATATACACGCTTTGTCAATAAGATATTATTCTTTGATAATAAAGCATATTCTGATTGATTGATTGATATCCATAAAAAAACAACTGTGACATGATCGTTCTTAAAAATTTGAAATCGGTTGAAAAATGGCGGAAATACAGTTGATGTTTCAATTGAACAAGGTTGGCCATGAAACTCGAACTTAAATCATCACAACTGACGAATGGCGTCGGCATTTACTAGAAGATGCTTCGAGGTAAGATCAAATTTAAAATGGGCGTCCCCATGAAATTGCGCCTCCTACCCGCTTCTTATTCTTGTCACAATTTCCCAACTATTCACTTTCTTTCGATCAATTTATTGAATTAGTGAAGTGAATTATACTCAAAACCTGGAATCAATCAATGATCCATCTTCTAGGATCACCACATTTGACTTCGGCTATCGACCGCTTAAAGTTGAGACTGTGTGAAAGAAGAGGCAACCGTCGTCAGAATGCAAACAAAATGGATCTCGAAGCCATCAAAACTAAAATGCAAATATTAGATGCCATCTATAAGCCTTTTGCGCAACAAAAAACAGAAAAAATCAGGATTATGCATGAATGCACAAAACAGATTGCATTCATTGTCACTGCTGTGATGAGGGACGAAGATTCCATAACAGGGCAAGAAATAGAAGACATCATGTTGGAAATCGACAAGCTGACGAGATATTCGCAGTTCTATCAAATCAATAGATTACCTAGTAGCTCTTATAATAACGCAGATGATGTCAGCAGCAGGTTTGTAGATTTTAGACCTAACACCTTTGTTTATACAGGGTGTAATCTAACCTCTTGCACACCTGTGAATGACGAGTGTATAATGCCATTTTATAAAAAATTTCAGTGGTTAAAAATCTGAAAAAACATTCTACATTATTCAAATGTCGAGTAAAATGTTTATTCAATCAATCAAATTTATTAATCTGTGAACCAAGTACATGGTATAGGACATGTCAAGTATGTATGTAAAATGTATATATAAATGAAGGTGTAAATATAAATAAACAGTAGAAATAAACATATTCAAATATGAAATATAAGAGAAAGGTATGGAAATATAAATATATGAGGACAAAATTAATATATGATCAGTTATAAGTGCAATTTTAGAAGGGCACGTTTAAGAAAGTGTAAAGGTATAAATATAAGTATATGAGGACACATACAGTTTGTTATATTCTATCGTGCAGCTCATTGGATATAGAACATAATGTAACATAATAATGTAATGTAATATTGTTTGGTGTTCTATATTATTAAATATTATAATTTTACAAACCTTTATCGAAATAGAGAGGTTTATAAATATAGACCACTGGTGGGAGATATATCATCTCATGGGTTTTCAGTCATATGAGAATCTTCTAAATATTCTTGTAGTGAATAGTATGCTTTTGACCAGATCAGAGTTTTCAGTTTTTTTTATTTAGAGGTTGGCAACTTTTAATATTGTCGGGAAGCCTATTGTATATTTTGCTACCAGCATATGTTGGTGATTTTTCAAATGTTATTGTTCTGTGGGCAATGATTAGTAAATTAGTGCCGTTTCTTGTATGGTACCGATGGTAATCATTATTTTTCTCCAATTTCTGTATATTTTTTTTTGACATATAGACAACTCTTGAGTATGAATATAAAGAACACAGTCAATATTTTCTTGGCGTTGAAAATGTCCCTACATGAGTCACTTGGTTTCATATTGCATTCGGCAATTGCCAAAGTTTTCCTCTGAGTAGGTCACCTGAAATTAGATGGGTGGCGCTACCCAAAATTTTATCGAATTTTACATGTTTTCATTTTTTTTTCAGATTTTTAACCACTATAATTCGTTATTAAATGGCATTATACACTCGTAATTCACGAGTGTGCAAGAGGTTAGATTACACCCTGTATATAATCTTTGGGATTCAAGGTTATTTATTTTGAGTCTACTGGTTCTTTTTTCAAGTTAAGATTTCAGGAAATTGTTTGCAATACCTCTGATTTAATTGAATTAAGATACTTCAACAGAATATTTTGTCAACTGTATCGATAGTCAATGAAAATTGCTGCCACATTATTTCCCTTTTCACCCCATATTTTTTATTGATTAATTTGTAATTTTTTTTTTTTCGATTATGTTGGGGAACATAAGTAATGAAGCTATTGGCCTTTAATTGACTAGTATTTGAGCATCTCTACTCTTTTATACCGCTCTTACTTAGACATGTTTCAATTCCAGAGGAAAAATGCCTGTTGGGAAAGATTTATTGATTAATTTGGTTAATGGTTTGGCCAAAATGTTTTTCAATTCTCTATGTTGTTTAGTAAACCTTTGATAATCAGACTGAATGAGTATTCATTATTATGTAATATTAATTATTGATAATTCATGGAAAAATTATAATTCCTAAAATATACAAAACATCCTAACTTGAGTTAATTTATTTATTATCTAATGAAATAATGGCTATATTGTATATCAGCCTCGGCTTTTCTTCGTTCTAGATTACAAGAATCACCAATCTTCTGGAAACCCCCGGGAGATACACCCCGGATTCAGACGAAACCTTGAAAACTGAATTGGAAAAGTTGAAGAAATTAACTGCATCAGGGATACAGCTAACAGATGCAGAACGAATTCAAATCGTGAAAGCTGTGGGCTTGAGCAAAGGTCATTGGCACAAGTGTCCCAATGGACATCCGTACGCTATCGGAGAATGTGGTGGAGCTATGCAGGTTTCAAAATGTAATGAATGTGGTGCTCCGATCGGCGGACATAATCATGCCTTGCTACCTGGACAGAGTGTAGCAACAGAAATGGATGGCGCCACACATGCTGCATGGTCTGAGGCTGCGAATATGGGGAATTTTGTGTTTTGAACAGGTAAAATATTTAATATTAATATTGTTTGAAGATTGTTTTTTGTGGAGTAATAGTCGTTCTTGACACTTTTTTTGGGATTATTATTGTCAACCAAGATTGAATGTTGGATAACGATGAAATGTTGAGCATCTTGAAACGCATCGTTTGAGAAATATAGGGTGCTGAAATTGAAGAATGAAATGTCCCTATAATTTATGAGAACTCAAAAGTAAACTTATCCGCCAATGGAATTGTCCCACAAAATTTAATTATTTTGAATTGATAAGCAATCATACTTTTTATAACTGTGAAATTAAATATTGGAAGTAGTGACGACACGATCCTGAGTCCGAGCGCCGTTTGATCAGCAAATGTCACATATATCACGATTACAATGTTGCCAAATATACACACTTTTACAGTTACTGGCGTAACATCAGTATAATGAGTAAAAATTGATAAAAACTTAATCAATTAGGCAAGGCCTATGCAAAATTATAGAGCAATCACAAGTGATTTATTGTATTTTTTGGCATGACAATTTGCTAATGAGTGGAATGTTTTTTGTAGATCAGTAGGTTAATGTGATCATAAATTCCGTGTCGATTGTATTGTTTTCTTTGTTTACTAATCTACAAAGACTGTGCAGTAAATAGTTCAGTTGGAGTTGATGAAGACATCCTAAACATATTATTGCAAAACACTCAAACATTATCTTTGACTTTTAAGTATTGTGCTGTGTAGTGTTATTTTTTGTTATTTTGTTGATGAATTTATACAAAAGCATAAGGTTTTTTTTTGTTTATACAGTGTGACCCATTTAAAATGGAACCACCCCTGTAAAATACGCATTTTTCAGTCATTTTCAAAAAAAAAAATCCAAGGCACTTTTTTTCTTCGTCAAAAACGGCAAAAGTTTATAAGGCACTTTTTGTTTTCAAATTTGACTACACCACTGGATTTGTAGTCGCTATAAATGAAAACCATGAAAATTTCATGAAAAAATATTGGTTAACAACGAAATTACAACAATTTTAATTTTGGAAACAAAGTATTTGATTACAATTTTTATTTAGATTATAGACATATTTGGAATCTGGCAACACTGCCGATACAAAGAAGAACACCAGTGAATTTGTACAGCGAAAATCCGAAGTCAATAGCTTATTCCGTTCTACAGTTATAACTCCTGAAAGTATGGTAATGTGAGCGATTTGTGGTGGAAGCGATTTTGTAATAAAAATCTGACTACGCCACTGGATTTGTAAATTATATTCCCTTAAAATCTTTTATTTAAGTTTAGATTATAAGTGTATTCAAAAATAACAGAAAATTAAAAATTCATTTTTTAAGTTATGCGGTCTTCTATAGCCGATAAAAACGAAATGAACCGAATCAAGTTTCAAAGTATCAAAATTATTTATTCAATAATAAAACAGAAAGCAGGACAAAAAATGTTCCGTTTAAATTCTGCAAAACTCAACTAAAACAAGCTTTTAGAGAAAACATCAATAATTTGAGGAAAGCTGAACTAATACCTTAGGCATAGGTATTGTACTAAAGCAATAGTAGGCTGTGATTTAGTACACAAATCGCTCACATTACCATACTTTCAGGAGTTATAACTGTAGAACGGAATGAGCTATTGACTTCGGATTTTCGCTGTACAAATTCACTGGTGTTCTACTCTGTATCGGCAGTGTTGCCAGATTTTAAATATGTCTATAATCTAAATAAAAATTATAATCAAATACTTTGTTTCCAAAATTGAAGTTGTTGTAACTTCGTTGTTAACCAATATTTTTTTATGAAATTTTGATGGTTTTCATTTATAACGACTACGAATCCAGTGGTGTAGTCAAATTCGAAAACAAAAAACTTTTGCCGTTTTTGACAAAGAAAAAGAACCATAGAGTGCCTTGGAAATGAAACTAAAGTTTTGAAAATTTGTGTCAAGATACAGTTTTTGAGGCTTAATATAAAAAAAAGATTGACTGAAAAATGCGTATTCTACAGGGGGTGGTTCCATTTTAAATGGATCACACTGTATATATCTTTTTTATTTTTTAAAATTCATCTACTGGCTAATTTTTCGTATGTTGATGTCCCGATGTCTGTCTGTGGGTTTGCAATCAAATCTTACAAGTTAAATTTGACCCAGTTCTAGTTGTCCGATTAATGTGAAATTTGTTGGACATAATTCTGGTGACACGGCATCATGGAATTTTTGCTAAAGAATAAATAAAATGGCGGCTCCAATATAATAATAATAATAATATTTAATAATATAGAACACCAAACAATATTACATTACATTATTATGTTACATTATGTTCTATATCCAATGAGCTGCACGATAGAATATAACAAACTGTGTGTGCAGTAACTCCTAACTTAATGAATATATTATCTATATATATATATATATATATATATATATATATACATATATATATATTGAAAATGATGACGTATTCTCTAGTATATATGTATGTATGTATATATATATATATATTATATATATATATATATATATATATATATATATATATATATATATATATTGAAAATGATGACGTACTTTGAGAGATATTCTCCAGTATGTACAAAAATCTCTCAAGCATTATATATTTAAATTTAAATTGTGCTTACCTTAAGCTAACTATAAATTATAACTTTGAAAAGTTGTTATACTAAGTCTAAATCCGAATTAGAAGGAAATTAAAGCTTTATTTGATCAAATTAAACTCAGCGAAAATTAAACTTAAACCCGCTTTCTTTAATCCACATATCAATCTTGAGCTTATTTCTTTTGTATGTTTGTGTTTTCAATTGCAGGGGCAAGACATTGAAAGCTTTTGGACCAGTAAAATTTATGTGCTTTTGCATGGCTAAGTGCTTGACAGAGGGAAGTAGTACATTTTGTTGAGATGCATTTCTCGTGTTTAATTGATGCTTCAATTCTAATTTATAGTAAGGCCTTTTGAGCATAAACCTGATTATTGATTTAACATGTAGTTGTTCCAATGTAAGAAAATTATAGTTTTTAAACAAGATTTCGGTTGAAAATCGCTTTTTTTTTAAATACATTACTTTAATCACATATTTCTGTACTACAAACAAAGGTTCCAATACTGTCTGACAGGCACTTCCCCAGACCACTAGGCCATAGTTTATCACCGACTCAACAAGAAAGTAATAAACCATTCTAAGAATCTTTCCTTGTAGCACATTTCTTAGTTCATAAAATTTATATATGAGTTTTCTTATTTTACCTACTACATACAAAACATGGGTTTTCCAAGTTAAATTTTCATCAACAAATACTCCCAAGTATTTAAGAGATTGCGTTCTTTCTACCTTGTGTTTGCATTTACAGTCATTTACAGTCCTAGTACAACCTGAGTCATGAATTTTTAAATTTTGTGAACATCGGCAAATTTACCCGAGTAAAGCCGAAGGCTATAAACTTTGTTTTTTGCACATTTAGTGATAATAGACTGTAGTCCAACCATTCTTTTATTTTTGTTATCGCAGTTTCTGCTTCACTCAGAGTAGCTTCCCAAGTTTCTCCACTCACAATTACTGCAGTGTCGTCCGCAAAACAGAAAACGCTCCCTGTGTCAAGTAGAGAGAGTATATCATTAATATACAGGTGGAACAAAAAGGGACCAAGTACTGTACCCTGTGGCACACCAAATCCCAACTCTAGAGGATCGCTTAGACTACTGTTTATTCTTACACGTTGGGTTCTATTCGTCAGGTATGATTTGAACAAATCATTTGCTACTCCTCTAATGCCCATATTGTTTAATCTGTGGAGTAGGATTTCGTGTGCCACAGTGTTGAAAGCCTTGGATCTAGAAATATTCCTATAACCTTTTTATCATTGTCCAAACTACTAAGTATTTTTTCTGTAACTTTACTTAGCGCATCTTCTGTGCTGGTTTCCTCTTTAAATCCATATTGATTATCAGATAAAATAGCATGTTTATTAAGGAACTCAGCCAGTTTAAACTTAATGCATTTCTCTACCAATTAGCTAATAGTACTTATTAAGGCTATCGGTCTATAATTTGTTGTTAGTTCTTTATTGTCTTGCTTTTAAATAGGTATAATTATGGCTTTTTTTAAGGCTCCAGGATATACTCCTGTACAGAAAATACGATTTATGATATGGACTAGCGGTTTCAATAGAAATACATAGTTATCTTTTATCATTTCAGATGTTATGTTGTCTTCTCCACTTTGCACATTATTTTTTAATTTTTTGATTTGATTTATAATTTCGCTATCGGTAATAGGCATAAAAAAGAAGGTCTCTGGATTGATTGGTGTATCTTTAGTGTAGTTATGATTTCTATACTAGTGAAGAAGCCATTGAATTCATTTGCTATCTGATTTGGGTCACTCAGTATTTCATTATTACTACTCACAACATGCTTTATTTCCCTTTTCTTTTCTTGATCATTAGTGGCATCTTTTATTATTTTCCACGTTTTTTTGGGGTCAGTCCTACTTTTACAAATGTTTTCTTTATAATAGTCATATTTGGACTTTTTTGTTAGTTTTGTCAATTGATTTCTGTACTGTCTGTAGGCATTTAGAGCATCCAAACAATTTGGATTAAGAGCTGATTGTTTTTTTAGTTTATCTCTTTTTCTTATGGATATCAAGAGGCCACTAGTGATCCAAGGTTTTATCTTTTTCTTTTTATTACTAGTTTTACATTCATATTGGCAATTCTCTATACATTTTTGCAATGAGTTAATAAAGTTATTTGTACTTAAATCAACATCATTGATATTAACCACATCATCCCAATTTGCTTCAGATAATAGCTGAGTTAGCTTTGTATAATTAGTTTTATGATACACTCTTGTACTTTCAACATTTTTCTTATTACTGTTCTGGAGTTCTATATTTAGAAAAATAGGAAAATGATCAGTGAAATCATTAGTTAATATAGCCGAGTGCACATTATTATAAATTTGAATTTTGCATTTAATGAATAGATGATCAATGCAAGTATTCGAGCTACCTTGTATTCGAGATGGACTATTTATAATACTTGTGAACCCAAAACTATGCATTAATGTTAAATAATTATTCGTTTGTATTGAGCTAGTATCTAACAAGTTAATATTGATATCTCCGATAAAGACATACGTGCGGTTAGGATCTACAATGCTGTTCTAGTATTTCACCTAAATCGGATGTAAAATCGTCCACATTAATTTCATGGGAACGATAGAATGCTAATACATCTACCAATGTATTACTTTTAAACTATCACATATCATTGCTTCACAAGCCTTGTATTCGTCGAGAATGTCATTTAGAGGTATACACATAGTAAAGATTGTATATTCCTTTTCGCTTATTCAGTTAAATCTCAGTTAAACCTTAAGTCACCTTCACATTTGATTCTAATTGGATCTTCTTGATCAGATTTTCTTAAGTAGATTTTCCCATTTCTGACGTATGCTGCTTTCAAGTTTTTTTCCCTTTTAAACTCTCTCGTCTTTTTAAATAATTGTTGGCTGAATCTGGTTAGGTCTTCATTTAGATATATATTGTTATTATTTCCCCCTAATCCACATTCATTTATCTTAATACCTTTGTTTCTCGATCTTTTCTTGCAGTTTCAATCTTAATTCCTTATTTCTAAGTTTAATGAGTATGGGCCCATCTCCTCGTTTGGTTAATCGATAGATATCCTGTATATCACTTTCTTTCACTTCGACCTTCATGGCTTTAAAAACTTTATCGGCTATGGTCTTTGGTCGTCTTCTTGTTTTGGTATTCCAGCCAAGATTACGTTACCTTCCTTCTCCTTCTGTTCATTGGTGTTTCTTATTTGTTCCATCTCTCTTACTTTTAATTGTAGCAAAGTAATATCTTCCTTTAGCCTCCTCATTTCAAGTAATATTGTATCCGTTGCCTTTTTCTGTTCATCAAACTGTCGGACATAAATTGTATCGATTTTTGTATATCAGCTAAATCAGACTACATCAGTTTCTTAAACGCTTGCAGGTTTTCATTTAGCACATTCTTTATCATGTTTTTTATCATTTTTTCATCCATCTTTTGATTTTCAGATGAATTTTACAGACTTTTAACCTCACTTTCGCGTTTTAAACAACAATTCACTTTATTATCAGAATTTATCACTTTTTCTTCCAAGGGAAATTAATTATTTCACAGTCATACAGATTTTCACACTTTTTTTGGCAATGTAACCACTTTTTTTAAATTTTTTTCAGGAGCTTGAGAATTTACGTTGTTTACATTCGACATAACCACAATATATATATATATATATATATATATATATATATATATATATATATATATATATATATATATATATATATATATATAAATAAATAAAATAAATAAAAAATCGTTTATTTCAAGAAAAAATTATTTCATCAAGTACTTAAGAAGCACAATAAATTTGAAAATTTGTGCGTGCTTCTATTCAAATAATATTCCATTTCCACACTACACTATGCTTATATTATATTAAGTATCTAAACATATCAAGTTCATACATGTAAAAACTTAAAAGGAATTTTGTGTTGAAACAAAATGGTCAGTAACAAAGGTGGTTGAAAAGACAATTACAGGAATATATGGTTAAAGTTAGTGCTTAAAATCCATGTTTTTATATTTCTTTTATCTTTGCAAATTTTACTGCTTTAGCTTCCTGTGGTAAGGAATTATAAATCTTTGGAGCCAGATATATTAAGGATCTCTTTACACTAGTATAAAAAATTCTAGGTAACATACGTGCATGTTTACTTTTAGATCTAGTATTTATCTCTGATTGGTGATTAGTTATACTATCATTGATTTTGTTATTACACAATAATTTTATCACAGATTTAATATATAGTTGTTGAATTTGGAAGACATTGGCCTCATTAAATAGGTCTACAGATGGAAACCTTTTTGACTTAAATAAACATATTTTCAATAATGCTTTTTGGGTTACTTCCAATGGTAGTAAGAGGTTTTTGAAAGTAGCTCCCCATATGCAAATTCCATAATTTAGAACCGATTCTGCCAATGCATAATAGATATTTATCAAAGATTTTTTTGACATCGAATTTCGCAATATGTAAAATTTGTGTAGTAATTTACGTAGTTTAATATTAACGTAGTTAATGTGTGTATCCCATTTTAATAGATTATCAAAATGTACACCCAATATTTTATGTTATCAACTGAGCCAATTTTTATATTACAGTTACATTGATTGTAATTATCACAATCATATTCATGAATAACAATATAATCAATATGTGGTAGACCAGATTTTCTCATAGAATAGCATACGAATTTTGTTTTATCAGTGTTAACTGTAAGTAAGCTACAATCTAACCAATGTTTTACAGTAGAAATAAGTTTTTCCGCTTTTTCAATTGCATCTTTCCAAGTATCAGCTTGAATAATAATACATGTATCATCCGCAAAGCATACCAGACAATCTCCAGTAACAACTGAAAAAATGCCATTCACATATATGGAAAATAATAAGGGCCCAAGGACAGTACCCTGTGGCACACCACATTCCACCAGACACGGTGGACTCAGAGCATCTCCAATTTTAACTTGTTGCTCACGTCCATCTAGGTAAGATGCGATTAGTTTATTTGGCAATTCAGATATGCCCCAATTATCCATCCGTTCCAGTAGAATGTGGTGTGGCACAGTGTCGAAAGCCTTCGCTAGGTCGAGAAAAATGGTCATGCACTTTTTGTTTGAATTAAAGCTGGAGACTATCTGACTGCTAACCTTTATGAGGGCATCCTCAGTACTACATGACCAAATTGATTACATGAAAGAAGTATTTTTATTTATGTAGTTAGACGAAGTTTAATGCATTTCTCAACAACTTTACTGACACTACTGGTCAGAGCAATTGGTCTGTAATTTTGTAACCTATCCTTGGGTCCATTCTTATGTAGCGGTACTATTATTGTATTCTTAAGTGAGTTAGGAAAGATTCCTGAAGAAAAAATTAAATTTATTAAGAAAAGTAAAGGCTGAATAAGGTATTTATGATATTGTTTTATTATCATATTTGAAATGTTATCCAGGGCGCAAGAGTTATTATTTTTGAGTGAACCTATAATAATGATCAATTCATTTTCATTAATATTGTCTAAAATAAGTTTTTGGTCTACTTTATTTAAATTAGGTGTAACATTTTTTGGGGATTTTATTTTTGACGCTAATTTCTTTCCAACAAAGCTAAAATATTTGTTAAATTCTTGGGCGATATCTTTTTCGTGTACGTAATCTTTATTATCTTCACCAATAATCCTAGTAATACTTTGTTTG
The DNA here is from genome assembly GCA_018342105.1 of Gonioctena quinquepunctata. Classification (NCBI taxonomy): domain Eukaryota; kingdom Metazoa; phylum Arthropoda; class Insecta; order Coleoptera; family Chrysomelidae; genus Gonioctena; species Gonioctena quinquepunctata. The sequence goes on along the minus strand of JAFIRS010003667.1, from coordinate 58,519 downwards.
CCTTCAATTTCATTAGTAGCATGCTTTATAGTTTTCCAAGTTTGGCGAGGATCATTTTTATGTATTGTAAAAAGATTCCTAAAATAGTTGGCTTTGGCAGAGTTTAAAAGTTTGGTTAATATCTTCCTGTAATCATTATACATTTTTTTTTTGATACATCAAGAGGATAGACTGCTGTAAATTTTTTTAGCTTGTCACGTTCTCTAATAGATGCCAGTAATCCTTTTGTTATCCAAGGTTTTATAATTCTATTTTTTTTTATATATTTTTCCTAGTGCAATGGTCAATATGTTCAGATACATTTTTATAAATTATTAAATCTCTTTTTAGGCTGATTTAATTTTGTTTTAGTTTTTTTGTAAATTTTTTGGAATTACAAGTTTTGTTTTTGTTTAATGTTATATTCAGAAGAATGGAATGATGATCGGAGTATCCACCCCTTAAAATTATACCCTCAGATTTAAAATTAGATTTAACAAAAAAGTGATCAATACAGGAACGACTACCACCAACTTCCCTGGTAGCACTATTTATTTTAGTAACATATCCATTTGAGATTAATGAACTTGAATAATTATTAGTAACAAAAGACTGTTTCATGATATCAATATTTGTATCACCGCAAAAAATTTCTATCTCATTTGATGAAACCAAATTGTGTAAATATACATTTATACTATCAGTAAACAATTCTTGGCTTATACTATGACATCTGTATATACTACTAATGCCTATTTTTATATCATTTTTAATTAAGAACATTCTTAAAACTTTTGCACTGTTAATTGAAACAACCTCTGAATTGATAAGCAGGTTACTTTTGATATAAAAGATAAATCCATCACACTTATTTAATACACTTTCATTATAACACAATGTATATCCTGGAAGCTTCAGGTTGTTTAATTTGTATACCACATTATTAGTTTCTGAGAGTGCGATAATATCGAACTCTTTATTAAGTGAAGATAGATATGAGGTCAAGTTCACAAAATTACAGCAAATGCTTCGAACATTGAGGTGAATAACGTTGAGATCATTTTCAGGGTTATCGAATAAGTTAGTTTCTTCAATTGAGTCATAAGTTTTTGCTTTATATTCTAGGAGATCGTCGAAAAGAGTGTTGAAAGCCATTTTTACATTGTTAAATTACTAGTTTTTAAACAAAAAGATAGGAATTACTTTGTTGCTAGCAATAACTCTCGACACTGATATATACTATTTATTTTGATTGCATTCTCACCTTCCTTGATACCTTGATACCATTTCTACTCCAAACAAATTTGTAGCCAACTTTTTTAAGGTTATTAGCCTCATGTAAAATGTTCAAAGTTAAAAAGGTAAGTTGCTCATTAACATATATTTTATCAACTCCATTTACTTTACATTTTTGGCCAGAAAGTTGGCCGGCGGCTATTTTCCTTTTCAAAATGCCGTTTTTTATGTTTAGATCATTTATTGTCACAAGAACCAATGGTCTTTGATCATTTTTAGTTTTGCTTAACTTAACCTCATTTATATCTTCTGCTTGTACTGAGTTGTCAATGGTTTTTAGGACCAAAGTACATTTAATTTTATGCTATTCAAATCTTCATTACCATTTTTGCATAATCCAGCAATTGCTAGATTGTTTTTTATTTTTTGATACTGATGTATTAACTAGTCGTCAAAATCCCGCTTGAAATCGAAATTTTCAGCTTCAACTCACCGACCATCTCGGAGAGAACCTGATTACGAACTCTTTCTGATTCTAGAAGCTCGTTTAAGAAGTTAAGACGACTCCTTCATCTCGGCAATTTCAATCCTTACTTCTTTGACCAGGGATGTAAGTTCGGAAAGGCATCCGTCCATAGCTTCTACTGGTTTACCCATTTGCTTCGGAGTTTCTTTATCTTTTCCTTTTTTCTGCCCAGTTTGTATATTTTTCTCTTTTTCATTTTTGCTAGTGTTAGTAACCTCACTTTTACATGTGTTACAAACGAATGTTTTTTTTTGTTTTTCAAGAACTTTTGCTTCAATTTCCGAAATATTTACGCACTCTAGGTGGAAAAAATGCTTACACACCCCACAATGCATTTTAAAAACACTTTTGTTCAGTTTTAGTGAGCATATTGGACAAAAAATCGGACGCGACATTGTCACCTTGAAAGTCACCCTATGCAGAAAAGCAGCTGCTTAGATAAGCGTCTGGTGGAAGTTTGCTTAATTTTACTGGAGTACTATAATGAATCCGCAGGATAATCCAAAGTATTAAAAAGTTTTTTATTTTCACATTTGTTTGTTTCTTACAGAGAACCAACTGTCTGCAAGGAAGTTTTTGTGGCTGTTTATTTATTTTATCCTCATCTGTTTTTTGCTGCTGTTGAACACCTGTTCCTTAGGGTGGTGGAAATGCTACTCTTTATAGTTAATGCAGCTAATCAAATGTAATGATTGCGCTTTCCAGAGCTAGATGATTTAGCATCTCACAATGCACCTGTGTAGATCACTGGAATCTGCTTCCACTGATATGAAACCCTGTTTTTAATACAGCTCCGAACCCTGAAAATCGCTCGAATTCGGAGAGAGAACTGACTTCACACACACACACCTGCTATGCAAAAATGAAACTGCGATATATATATATATATATATATATATATATATGGCGGACGAGTTTTGTGATTATGGTCCGATTCGCTTCAAAATTGGTATCTGAGGGTTTTCGTGGTCGGAGATTATGATTCTTTTGTCAAAATTGAAAAATTCAAGATGGCGGCTCCAAAATGGTGGACGAGTTTTGTGATTATGGTTCGGTATGTGGGGGTTCGGGGACAGACATCCGGAATTTTTTGTTAAAATTTATAAATTCAATATGGCGACGAGTTTTGTGGTTATAGCCCGATTCCAATAAAAATTGGTAAGTGGGAGTTTTTGGGCTCGGTGATCATGATTTTTTTTGTTCAAATCTAAGAATTTAAGATGGCGACGAGTTTTGTGACTATATCCAGATCCCATTCAAAATTAGTGCGTGGGGGTTTTTGGGATCGGACATCATGAAGTTTTTGTCAAAATTCATGAATTCAAGATAACGACGTGTTTTGTTAGTATGGCCCGATTCCATTGAAAATTGGTATGTGGGTTTTTTTAAGGTCGGAAATTATCAATTTTTGTCAGAATTCAAATAAGATGTCGGATTTCATGAATGACTAAAAAGAATTGAATAAAACTGACATGATATGGAAAATCAGTATAAAACCACTTTTATAACACTAAAAACAATACCGTTGAAAAAACTATTTTTGCGATCAATTTTTCGTTAAAAATTACTTTAAAAATCGATAATTCTCCTTCCGCTCGGAGTAGTGTGTCGTCATGAAACTGTTGGGACTTGGACCGGCCACATGCGTCAGTCTGCGCCCAACAGTGTGGTGACGTCACGCTCTCTCCAAGGTCATGGAGACGTTTTGAAACTCAGCGTTTTTAAAACACTGTAGCGTTCTCCAAAATTGTTTGAGAAACTTAGGAATTTTTTTTTAATAATAAAGTCGTATGCTTAGATTTCGAATATGCAATAAAAAAAATAATGTCCCAACCTAATTGTTTGACCTAGGTTATTCTGTGAATGTTTCTCACAGAATAACCTAGATCAAACAATTGAAGAAATATTTTTTTTATCATTTTTATTAACTAAAATATTTTTGTTTTTTTATATATTTCTCAAGCGATAGTTCCAGGCTATCGTTTTCTTGCCATGTTCTGTAATTAAAAATTTTAAAGATCCTTTATATGATGTCACTTTCCTATCAATGAAAAAGTATCATTTATAGTGAACCAACTTTCAATATACTTTTTTAATGTTCCAGGTGTTCCACGTATCTGTAAGCAACACTTCACTGAAATTTATTATATAGGTTAAAAAAAATATATTTATTATGTATAATTTTTTTTCAATTAAAGTTTAATACATGAAAGAAATTGTTTTTCCTTGTATTTAAATGTACAAAATAAATGTATACAATTTCCAGAAAATCATCAGGTTCGAGAAAAGAAAATTGTATTCACATGGAGAAGTAAAACAAAAGGTTGTTCTTCTACAGCTCAAAGTTACGTTAACAAGCAAACAAGGAAAATATATTTTGAACAATAACAAATAACCAACACCGGTTCAGAAATTAATTAACACACAGAAAAATGTAAATATATGATGAAAATAATATGAAAGTAACAAATAACTCTTTCAAAAACACCATCTTTATTTTTTTGCGACTGTTAACTTTTTTGTTTATACCACATCGATTTCAAAATGTTAAAGAAGTATACCTCTTGAACATTAAAAAGCCATGACATGCTGCACAGGGTGTGAAAACCTGAAACACTCATGGGTCGAGTTTCATAGCAATATTTTATTGAATTTGCTTTGACCCGTGTCAAAAACAAAGATATCGTGAGAGCGGTTCTAAAAAATCAATAATCAACAGACTGCTGACTCCCTCTTTTAACTGGTCAGCTGAGAAAAATCTGATGTTCAATTTTTTATTACACCATCAAAGTTTTAACTTGTGAAATTCAGTATCTTTCTGATCCACATCAAAGCAAAATGTAGACAACTGGAAAAATATAAGTTTTAGTTTTCATGACACTCATCGCCCACTATCTTTGTTATTTATCAACTTGATTGAAACAAATTCGATGAAAATTATTCTCAATTATATGATATTTATTTGCTGTTGCCCCGAAAACACTGCAAAATATGAGATGCGGAAACCTTTTTTATTTTCTGAGATGGATTTAACTATCAGAGTTTGTAGATCTTGAGTGGGAAAAAACATTCAATTGATTTTTTTTTACATATGAAAAAAAAGTCGAATATTAACGTGCATACAGGAACTCTAGTCCTGATTGAGATTAACCAAATCAAATTTTATCGAAGTTAGTGTTATTAAATTATGATTGGCCAAGCTGAAATTTTCCTCCCTTTACTTCCCACTCATCCAGATCTACTTACTGACTACTCACTTAAGCCACAGTTTATAGCTAAAGAATCAGTTCGCTCACTTGGTGTCGGCACTTTGATCTTTATGTACACTGCGCAACTCTGATTCCTCGCGCATACCACGTGTTACTAATACGGACATTTTTTGTATACTTCGAAGAGCAATAACTGCGTACAGTCTTCTGCGCATCCTGAATTGTTTCCCTGGAGTGGATGTTATAGCTCGTCCAGTATTGAAACGACCGTTTGGTAGGTAGAGAAGGGGAAAACACGAGTGGACATGATTTGCTGTGCTACGGCGAATCTTCACCAGTGTCTTGGCATGCAGCGTTTGAAAGGTTAGGTTTGTTTGATTAATAAATAGGTAGTGCAGTTATTTATTCAACTTTGCAAAAGTTTACTCGTTACCTTGCCAAAATGTCCAGTGGTAAGTACTATTCAGTAGCGGAAAAAGAAATAGGAGTGTTAGGAAAGTTATAGGAGTGTAAGTTCTCTATGTCTCGTGAATCGCCTATACCAAATAATTTGGTAAGCCTATGGAATTTATATTAATAGCAACAGTTAGACAATGGTTTGGGTATCTTCGAGAAAAATTGGTTGTTAGGTAGGGGAAGGCCAAAGTTGTCGTTTCAATACTGGAAGAGCTCTACCTTGGAACATGCATTTGGGCCAAGTGAGCTAACTGCTTCTTTATCTGTAAACTGTGCTTAAGCATGCTAACTACCATAGATCATAATGATTGTAAGTGTGCAGTAGGGAAGTGGCGCACAAGTTGCCAATTTCAAAAAAACCTTCAAAAACTTCTGCCTCTCCAATTGTAATAATTTCATCAGGGTTGTGTAGAGAATCACAAACTGAATATGCTGGATAATTTATTTTCAGTCCCAGAGATATTATTCTTTTAGTTATGTTAATAGGGAATTTTGTGTCTATATCTCGAGTGTTGGTGCCTATCCCAATCTCATTCGTGCATTATCGACTGTCATCTGTCACGATGCCATTTGAACCACCGACATAACCTTAATCTAGACTGCTGATAGTGCTGATCCCGTATGATGAGAATTCATCCAATGGACCTTTCCATTTAGGAAAAAAAAATTCCAAAGTTTATATAGGTCGATTGTATTTCATTTGAAACGTCCAATTGACTTAGAATGCCATCATATATTTTTTATTTCGAAACGATATTGCGGTTGAAAGAGTACCCGTGACGTCACGTTCATCGAAAACTACCCCCTCCATAATGCACGTTCAGAAACACGCATTACTGTTCTTGTCAAAAATATAGCTCACTGCTTGATATACACCATTAATATATAATTGAACTCTGTTTATTGATAGACTCATAAAAAAAAAACTCATTTCAACAACGGGTTTCTTTATTTAAAACATTCAAAGTTTCTGAACGGGCCTTTCTTTTGATGAAGACCGATCATTGGCAACACCGCAAATGTTACAGACAGTTCCCAGTTCCCATGAAAATAAGATATACTGGTTTCGTGCAGATTTGAGAGATGGTTGACATTGGAGGTAAAACAACCCCACATTTTGGCTTTGTTTACTTTTGTAAAGAACGTTTATTCGGCATTTTTACTGTTTTTATTGTGTTTCGAGTGAAATATTGTGACAATGGACCTGACAAAATATTATTCAAGTTTAGATGATGTTCACCGAGAACGGTATAAAGAGAAAATTGCAGTATTGGGCATTGATCCCTATCTTCTGAAAACTGAAGAATTATCAACAGATATTTCACTTTTTCCCAAAATAATGTATCCTGATATAGTAAATTATTTAGTGGAAACGAAGAGTGCTTTCACAATGACTGAAATGAAAGCCTATAAAAGTTGGGAAGCCTTGTGGATGGGGGAAAATAATATATGTTAAGCAGATACATTCTCATATCTTTAAAGGTGAACCATCTTACCTATAAAAATACTGATAACTTATAATGCGAAAACAGGAGGAAGTTACATCGATAGGTAGAAAAGCATTTTGGATGCCACCAACTAATAAGCCAGCTGAGCCCTGCAGAGTCTCATCACACCCAGTTGACAATTTGTTTTTACGACATGTAGTGTTGTTTCCTCATCGTAAGACCTTGTTGCAAATGTGTCCTTTCATACCACGTGAAACCATTTTTGGAAACTATGTGTTTTTATATATACGTTCACATTCAAATATATGTTAGTATTGTTTTTCACATGAGATTCTAGTTGCGGTATCATTGTTTAAAAATTATGTTGAATTTCTGTTTTAAACAACTTTATGGGGAAATAAAAATTTCCATATTTTTCATACTGATTGATGACTAACTAACTTGCCCTTATTTCAACTGTTTTAAAATTACTTTCTCTTACATCCTTACAACTAGTTGTCCTTTTAGTCCCTGATGAAGTTTATACGTAAATAAATTAAACGCTGGCCAATAATTAGAAAGTTTGTTATTTGTCCTCTTCTGACAATCCTATCTATATACATATATATTTTTGGTAGGGAGTCTTGGGATCGGGATTCTTTTTTTGAAATCAAACTTAAATTAGTGTTATAGATGTTCCACCCTGGCCAGGGGCATTTTCAGTATTTTTTTTTCCTTTTTGGTTTATTGTTTTTTCATTTTATAGTTTACCAAATAATCTTGGTGATCATTGTACTTGGGAAATATGATTTCTTTATTGTATAATATAATTATTGAATATCGATGGCATGTTGTGTGCGATGACTGTGTATGTATATATATATATATATATATATTAGTTCTTGTGATGAAAATCATGTTGATTATATGCATAATTATTGAAAATAAATCATTTATAATGGTTGAATTATTTATTTCATAAAAAAGGCAAGCCAAATATTCTACAATGAATTTCAAGTTAGAATGTGAAAATATACTTCATCAAATAAATTCCTTCTTTGGACTTCATTCGGCACCCAGCTTATTGGATACATTGGTACAACATACCCTAATAAGGGGGCGCAACGCTTTTTCTTACGTGACGATTTCTACCAGTCAACACCTATCACAAGCCGCGTAAAGGAACTTCGTTCAAAAATCCATCCTTAAAAAAATGCAAAGAAAAATTCCATACTTGGGTTAGCAAATCCTCAGCAGACCACCATATCCAATTTATCCATATGAAATACCTGTAATCTTTTATATCTATCACATACATGGCTATCATATCCCATATTAATGGATGGTACCCAATCGGATGAGTTTCTTCCCTCAAGGAAGCTGGCTCTCCTACAATATTGGGAAGTCGTGTTTATTAAAATGTGCCAAATTAAATATTATTTTTATGGTGGCTATCTCTTCATGACTCACTGAAATATATTATAAATAAATTAAATAGATTCAACATATTTCCTTTACCAGAGTGAAAATGTCTGGAACAAACTCTACCATATGTCGTTAACTTATCAGACCAGTCTTTTCGTTTGATGGCATGTATCCAGGCTGCTTGCCTTCTCTGGGAGATTTCACAATGTTTTCTATTTCTTACAACAGCAGATGGAATTCTGATAACAGGGTCAAAAATACAAACATGTACAATTTACCTAAAAAATCGTATTCGGCCGTCTTTTGATGCATTTTTGTTGCATTTCACAACAGAACAATATGAAGGCATGATCGTCTACGAATTAAACAATAACACATGTAATCCAACTACTGAATTCTTTTTGAAATAGGTAAAAATGTTCAATTCTCCAACATAAACAAATCGGAAAAGTAAGGTTGTTTTACCTCCAATGTCAACCATCTGTCAAACGTGCACGAAACCAATTGAGATTTGAGGTTAACCATCAATGTTTATTTTTATCAATTTCTTAATATCATAAACGATTTGGTGTGTTTATAATGAAACAAGGCTTCGTAAAAGCAGGTTCGGAAAATTTGCCAAGGGTGGATTATGAGATATTTACTCTTTTTATTTAACAAACATGACTTTTTTGAGTGCTGAAATGAATAATGTGATAACGGTAAGCAATTTGTGTTAGGTATATAGCAATAATAAATATCGAGATCATTTTCAACTGACTTATTCGCATCAAAAAAGTAAATCAACACATGTTATCTTTTTACAGATCTACCAGTGACTTTAGTGGTGATAATGCTGTTGGCTACATACAGTTGAAACGCCAAGAAAACGTCTGCAATGTGAAAGCAAAGCTCACACCGGAACATAAAATCCACAATTTTTTTAATAATTGTTTGGTGCAGGAAGACGAAGAAGCAATGTCCTAGAATGTCCGTGTTTAGACTGTTCGGCCTCTGAAGGTATGTGTATATTGAAAAAATGTTTTGACAATTCAGATGAGATCAAATATATTTGAAGAATTTGTGAGTTGGGACAAAAAAGTTAAAACAAAAAAACTCTTGAAATTTTGGGAAGACGCATAAAATTTGTTTCTAAAACTGAATCGGAGAATATGTGTTTCATACGATGCATTGTGTTTTCCAGGTGGATGTAAACATGGACTGGCATTTTTGATGTGGCTCCATAGAAGAAGTGAAGAACCCTATGTAACATTCTACTGGAAAAAATCAAAATTATCAACAATGGGGAAAGAGTACAAAATTATTGAATTGAAGGCTCTAATGAACAGAGAAATTACTTAATTAAGAAACAGACAAGGATAATTTCTGAATAAAGTGAAGAGTTTATCAGGAACTGGGGGAATATTTTCTTTTTTTGAAAATATAGCCATATACCGATTGGCCTTCAATTTTCAAAACAAAAATTCGAATAGCACAGCAGATGCATTCATTGAGTTTATGACTGAACAAATGACTGATTCGGCATGTGAAACGGCTGAACAAATAACGAGAAACCACTCGAAATGTTCTACTTGGTATGAGTTATGGTTTGGACGAGTAACAGCTTCTAGGACATATGAAACCGCAAAATGTAAAACTGAGGAAGGAGTTCTGGCTGAAACAACTTTGGGAGCATCTAAACCCCTGTTAACTGACCCAGTGAAGAGAGGACTACTTTTGGAAGAAGCAGTCAGAAAAGAAGTAACTGACTACAATGACTGGTTTAACATCTTTTGAACCGATGGGGTAAGCATAAACTTTTATTAAGAGAATTCATCATTTTTACATTCATTAAATTAAAAACAGATATGAGGTATGTTGTCCTATCAGTTCTTTTCAACATAAGTAAGTCAATATGTAGAATTATATTCCATGAAACGTTGATTATGTTGGCAACAATTTTGAAAACAACAATTACTTGGCCAACTAAGGATGAGATATCAGAAAATATGCCAAAATGTTTCGCTCCTTTTCAGAATGTTAGAGCAGTTATTGACTGTACCGTTATACCAGTTGAACAGAGTTGTTTGTGTTGTATATTGAGAACTGATTCTCTATATAAAAAGAGGAATACTATTAAAATCATGACAGCAGTCACTCCTGGTGGTCTCATTACATATATTAGTAAAGCTTATGTTGGAAGGAGTTCTGATAAGGAAATATTTAGACAAAGTGGAATAGTTGAGAAGTTGGAAGCTTTTGAAGATCACTTAATGAAAGACAAAGGTTTTATAATAACAAATATTACAGATGAATGTGGCATGACGATCATTCAGCTACCTTTTCTAAAGAATAAATCACAATTTTCCAAAGAAGAAGCTTTATTAAACGCCAAAATTGCAAGGGCAAGAGTTCACATTGAAAGAGTCAATCAGCGAATAAAAACTTGAGATTTTCATAATAGTATGTGCTGTAGTCAATTTATCAAAATCCATATTTAGTGATGACAAATTTCTTTCGTAAATTTATCCATGCAATTAGCATTATAAATTTGTATTTTCATTTTAGGGCAGTATTTCTGATTGCCAATTAAGTTTGTATTGCAGATTATTCAAGTTTGTATTGCAGATTCGATAAAGTGTGGTAATTATTGCTCCTAAACTGCTCAATTTGAAAAAATCTTCATGCGCAGGAATACTTCAATAGGAAAGCATTTTCAGAAATCATTTTGGGTGAAAGTTTGTACCATTAGTTGAAGTCATGAAAACTGGTATTTGAGCTTTTCTTTTTGAAATTCATCCCCTAAAGGGGTCAAATGAGGGGTACATTTTTTTATGGGGTTTCGGTTAGTTTTTGAGTTACGGTCATGAACATTGGTGTTTTGGCTCTCTATTACAAATGAAGAATTCGTGTGTAACCTAACTTGAAAATTACTTTTGCTGTAAAATCAATTATGGCACCCAAACGAGATAATGGGAAGCCACAGGCATTATTTATAAATATATATAGGTATTAATATTTGATTTTGTTTTCATGTTTCAGCACATGCACAGAATATATTAAAGAACTGTGTAATCCCTGAGATCGCAAGCTCCTTTGATTGGCCCAGTGGAGCATTTGCCAATGAAGCTGAGGATTATTTTATTTAGTTATTTCAAGTTTGTCAATATTACTCCTAATATATTGGTTAAATGATACTTTATATCAACATTGAACATGGGATACTTCACAACCTCTGGTTATTTCATAAGAAATATAAAGTGAAAATGCTTGTTGTTTTTTCTAATTTATTTTTGAAACCACTTTGATTTTTCATTAAAAAAGTTATTGTTTATCCTTTGAAAAAAATATCAAGCTTTTTTTTTCATGAGTAGAAAAAATGAAGTCTGCTCCACAGTAAAAAGCATTTATTTCTAGGGAAGAAATTAGCAATTCATTTCGGCAAAGTATTTTGCCATCTTCAGGCTCTCTAAAATCTACATAAAAAAGATACAAGAGTGACCGTTGTAAAAGTTGATAGAAGAACTACCACAAAAATAAACATAACATCACTGATTTACACAAACATTGAAGTTAAAATGTCAACTGATTAATATAATATAGGTTATCGACTGAATTAATGAGTTGACATTTAAAATAGAGCTCATCCAGTATTGAAACGACCACTTTGGCCTTCCCCCTCCTAACAACCAATTTTTATCGAAGATACCCGAACCATTGTCTTTAATAGAAATTCCATAGGCGCACCAAATTATTTGGTATAGGCGATTCACGAGACGTAGAGAACTTACACTCCTATAACTTTCCTAACACTCCTATTTCTTTTTCCGATACTGAATAGTACTTACCACTGGGCATTTTGGCAAGGTAACGAGTAAACTATTGCAAAGTTGAATAAATAACTGCACTACCTATTTATTGATTAAACAAACCTAACCTTTCAAACGTTGCATGCCAAGACACTGGTGAAGATTCGCCGTAGCACAGTAAATCGTGTCCACTCGTGTTTTCCCCCTCTCTACATACCAAAAGGTCGTTTCAATACTGGATGAGCTCTACAATGTTTGTGTAAGTCGGTGATGTTATGTTTATTTTTGTGCTAAGTTTTCTACCAATTTTTACTATGTTCACCCTTGTATCGTTTCTATGTATATTTTAGAGAGCCTGAAGATGGCAAAATACTTTGCCTAAATGCATTGCTATTTTCTTTCCTAGAAATAAATGCTTCTTACTGTGGAGCAGACTCAATTTTTTCTACTAATTAATTAGAACTCCACCTGACATGGACTACTTTCATAATTTTTTTTTTTCATGTTAATCTATCATCTGTACAGTTTACACAGAATGGATCAAGCAATGGATGAATTCTTCAAAATGAAGTGTGGATATAAGCTTCTGTTGAACTTACCTTCATCCATTGGGGTATTCGCCGAATTATTTTTTATCAGTAATGAATTGAATGGATAATTTATTGCATGTACCAATAGATGTTCCAAATATTACTGTATTGATCTTCTATTTATGTTGTAGATATTCTCGATGTTGGAATTTATCGAATGGATTATTGTATTTACCAAATATTACTTATTGTATCGATATTTTTATTTAAGCTTTTCTAACTAGATTTATGATGTTGAAATTTATCATTAATGTATTGAATGGATCATTGCATGTTCTAAATATTACTGTATCAATACTTGTTTTAACGAAATTTAAGATGTAGATATTCTTGATATTACGATTCATCATGAATGTATTATTGCATGTACCAATAAATGTTCCAAATATTATTGTAACAATACTTTTATTTAAACTTTTTTACAAACTGTACAATGTAGATATTCTCGATGTTCTGTGATTGTTTAGATATAATCAATCATAAATGCATTATACTGTGAATATATATGTAGGCTTTGTCTGTTTGTATTATAATATAAATAAATTCATATTCGGTACCTGTTAGTGTTTCCTTCATGTGATGAGTCAAATATTTATTGAGTTTAAACTACTGAAAATATAATTAATAATTTAGAATGAATAGACTTGAAGTATATGTTCATACAAATTTCGTAAATTTTTTGCAAAATTATTTACTTATTTCACACCAATTCTTTGTTAAGGGATACTAATTCAAAGGTAAAGGCGTTAACTCATCTATTTTTTACAAATACAGGCTTACATTTTCTATGGTAAACATTTTCCCTATGGTTACAAAGCTATAGAAAAAAAATATATATTTCTGAAGATATTGGCATTCATGAAGAAAATGTGACAACAAACCTTAGAAAACTTTGACAATACTTTACATTCTAGTTATTTAAGCTTGATAGAATAAAAAAATTTACAGTATTGCATTTTTTTCTATTCTGACCAAGTCATGGACAGACGAACAGGATCAGAGGGTTTTTCAATTTCCAGACAATTAATAATTGAATTAACTTTCTTATAGCGAGCTCCAAAAGGAATCGACAAATTTCTTTCAATTTCAGATATGTCAGGCCAATATATAAGCTCTTGTAAACAATTTGCCATCATAGGCACAGCTTTTGTGAAAATCTTGTGAGCACTTGATTTACTCAAATCAAAGTCATCAGCCAATCGAGAGTATACATCCCCAACCCGTATTTTTTTTAAACTTATCAGAACATCCATATATTTAATTTCTTCAATTTTGGTAATGTATTTCACAACATGGTTAACATTTTCAGGGAGCCCCAAATAAAATTACTCTTCTTTTCTATAAGTGCAATAGATAAGCGCTGGCGCTGCTGTCCTTGGTGGTGTTATTTTGGTGAATCGGATAATGTACTAGCTTGGCTACTGCTAGGAGAAGAACTATTCGAAACTCTTGAGTAAATATTTCCCATGGATGTAATGTCACTCAACACAGTTTTACTAGCTGAAGGAGTGATGTTTTCATTTAGTTTGGGTTTCTTCATCGTTGGTAGGTCATGTACTTATGATGAAACATTGTCAGACCAATGTCGTTTCAGGTTGATATGTGGACAGACATCTTTCTTCAACATAAATTTGGATCCCGTTGTTCTAGCATACTCCCAATTCGTAGTATCTTCTTTCAGCTGGAACCGAATAAAAATATATTTATAGGACTGGATATAAAATACAGTACTGATCGATGATTTTGCAAACTTGCATTGAGTGAAATTAAAGATCGTTCCTTGATGTACTCACCTGGAAATGTTCTGCACAAAAGCATATATTTCCGCTTTTTACAAAAGTTTGATTCACTTTCACTGGTGTTCAGACAACCGGGCACATAGCACATTTTAGACATTTTCATAGTTATTAAAATTAGAAAATAATTACCGAAATTTTTCAATACCAAACCACAGTAGAATGCTCTATAGAAAACCAGTAATATCACTCTCGTCGGAACCTTTGATGTCTCTGTCTCACAGTTTCATTTTTTTAGGACCACTGCGCATCATGATTTTCCCGGCCTGGAGTCGATCTATCAGCGTTTCCATTTTATACACTACTCAACAAGTGAAATAATGAAATAAACTACTCAATAATATGAAAATCACTTCTTTCAAAATAACGTCTGCATAACATTTCAAGAATTATTAAAACTGTAAAATTTTGAGCTGAAAGTAAAGTACCACAGAAATTTCTATTATTTGTTGAGATTTTATTGCCCACTATTCCGATGGTAATTATTTTTGTTTGCCTGCTTCATTAGACAAACGTGATTTTGAAAATCAAAAACAAACTTGGGAATGGGAGATGAAAAATGTATTTTTACAAGCTTTCATTTAACTCGTTTGTATGTCAGTCATTCTATCCGGTTCAAAATTTCTAATCCATTTTTGGAGCACTTGCCGACATCCGATTGAGCCGAAATTTGGGAGGTGTTCATAATAGGCCTTTTTCATTCGTAGATAAGATCATGTACACGAATATTTTCTAATGGTGAGTTTTCTTCTCCATGTAAATTCAAGTCAACTATCCATAGGAAAACTCGGAAATATTTTATTTCCTTTAAAAAAAAATCGCCGTTAATGCCGTTGGGTCTGACCGGTAAACAAAGTTAGTCATTTGTCTTCTGAATGGAAGAGCCTATTCCGGTGACGAAGCATTATGAAATTTTTGTTAGAGAAAAAAAAATGGCGGCTCCAAGATGGCGGACGAGTTTTGTGATTATGGTACGATACGATTCAAAATTGGTATGTGAGGGTTTTCGGGGACGAAGATTGTGAATTTTTTGTCAAAATTCAAGATGGCGGACAAGTTTTGTGATTATGGTCCGATTTGATTCAAAATTGGTATGTGGGGGTTTTCGGGGTCGGAGATTATGAATTTTTTGTCAAAATTTATAAATTCAAGATTGCGGATCCAAAATGGCGGAGGATTTGTGTGATTATGGTCCGATTCTATTCAAAATTTGTATGTGGGGGTTTTCGAAGTCATAGGTTATGAATTTTTTTAAAAATTTATTTAATTGGAATGGCGGCTTATGGAATTTTTGTTAGAGAAAAAAGCAAAATGGCGGACGATATTTAGGTTTATGGTCCGATTCGATTAAAAATTGGTATGTGAAGGTTTTCTGGGTCGAAAATAATGAATTTTTATTCCAAATTCATAATGGCAGATCATCTCTGAATTTATGGTCTGATTCTATTCAAAAGAATTTTTGTTAAAAAAGCAAAATGGCGGACGATTTTGGTTTATGGTCCGATTCGATTAAAAATTGGTATGGGGTTTTTGGGTCAATATGAATTTAGTCGAAGTTTTATTGATTTTTAGTTAAAATTCATAAACTGAAAATGACAACTCCAAGATGGAGGATGAGTTAATCTTTAGATGGTCTCTTCATTGAAGGACTAGATAGCTCAGATCGACGAGTTATGGGAAAATGGTCCAATTCCATTCAAAATTGGTAAGTTTTTGGGGTCAGAGATTATGATTTTTTTGGTGAAAGTCAATAATTCGTAATGACGGATTATATGAATGACTAAAGAGGATTGAAGATTTTATTCAAATGCACTAAAAAGGAAAAAAATATTTTTGTGTAACATACGAATAACATAAATAAAATGTTTACTTCTTAGTGCGATTGAATATAGCTCTCTAAATGGCTAACAATTCCTTTTACTATCATTCTCTTGAATGCAAAAACAGTTTGACTATTTTTTTAATGTTTCTTCTTTGAGAGGGTGATTAAAAAATAATTTTATGATAATGACTGTATAATTCAGTAACTAGAGACATAATTTTGCAATTTCAAAACCCCTTTGAATGCTATATTTTATATCTCAAAACCTTATGTTTGAGTCTAGTTAATGTGTTTTCATTATTTTAAGTAGGTCTGCTTATTTTTTGGCTGTTTTTTCAGTTCTTCAAAATGTATCCGAAATATTCAGGGGTGAAAAAAAGACACTTGATATATTAATTATTATATTTATATACATGTTCATAAAACAATAACCATTCTTAAACTTCATCCACTAAATGTAGCCCAAAATTACATACTAAAAGTTATGTTCAATAGAGGTAAGCTCTTTTCAACCAGTTTATTATATAATGAAAACATTTTAAATGTCAGATATCTTTATTTTATAACAATTTCAACATTCTACTACAAAAATAGTCAATATCTACAACAAATATCTCATTCTTATAACACACGAGCAAAACATAATGAACAAATAGCAATTCCAATATTCAAAAAAGACTCCTCTTTAATTTTTGGCCAAAATTTTTAATATACTGCCTCTAGAAATAAGAACATCTAGCACTGTGAAACTATTCAATAAAAATTGTAAAAAATATATTTGTACAAACTACAATAAGTTTGAAGTTTTGTTATGAAAGCCATTTGTAAACTTAAAAGATACTCAACAAATTTTGGGTTAATTATTTATGTTACCGATTATCATTTACACATTAGAATATATTATAATTATAAAACCAAACAAACACTTATAACCAGATACTCGACCTATATCTTAAATTACAATAATCTAGTTAACTGATACTTGCACATACAAGTGTTATACACTTAGGTGCAAAAGAAAAAATTAAATGCAACTTATTATTTCCATAGTTTTTATACATATGTTATAACTATATATTATGTGAGCAATAAATAAAAAAAACTAAGTAGAATAATTACAAGAAGTAAAACTAATATGAAAAGAAAAATTACAAATGTTGCAGGGTAAGCAGTTTTTGATTTTTTCTTTTTTATTTGATTTCCAACTCTTCAACTTTCGGTTTATAAACTTGATGGAAAAAAAGATGCGAACTCTAACAAACAATGATAAAAAATAATCCATTGGAAAATCCTTACAAGGATGTACAAAGGGTATTGTTGAACATAGCTCTTTAATCGTTTTTCCGACATTTTGCCCCACGGAAAGTTGTGGAAAATGTTGACTAAAATTATTCTCTAATGAATCAACAAACTGAATAAAAGGTGTATTGGGACACTGTAAGTTTCCAAATGTATCCTGTTCAGAATTTGGATATGCTCTGAAATGCGAATAAATATTTTCCATATTGAGCTCATTGTTCTCTTTTCCAAATTCCAAACATAAATTGCATTTATGCTTATCCAAACATTTTTTAATGAAATATCCACAGACATATGTAAAAGCATTTTTCTCAGATATATCCAATCTCGAATAATCATTGGTATCTATGCACAATGTTTGATTCGTACAAGTTTGAGGTACTAATAACTCGTATCTCTTAATAACTTCAGGTGTGATATGTGTCAGAATTTCATCGAATTCCTCTAGACAGTTGGTACCTTCAGTTTGCTCGAAGTAACCTAATGCGAACAGCTTTTTGAAACCCCTTTGAAACTGTATTGGTGTTGGGTTCTTGCAATTACCACTCTGTTGCCTAATCTTGCCAAAAAATTTTCTAAACAATCTTGATTTAAACGCCTAGTGAATAACTTATTCAATCCCTTTTCTTTTAAAATTGGCCATAAACTGAGGATTGCAGAAATCGTTATTTGCCATGCTTTTATGAACTTCATCCTATTGGTAACATCTTTTTTGTTTCCTGTTAGAACTCTCATTTCTCTAAACATAGTTTTGTTTTTTTCCAAAAACTCTATTTGTTCCTCACTACCCATGAAAGGCCTATTGAAATCTTTTACCTTTCCAAATTTGCTGGAATTGAACAAATCGAATAGTTTATCCATATTCTCTATAAAAGATACCGTATGTACAGCTTCAGCACTTATATTACCGAATGAAATGTGAGCATTCAATCCTGCTGCAACTGTTGAGCTGAATACCTGTGTTGCTAATTTCACTTTCATTTTTGGAAGTTATTGGGAAATAAATGATTATCTGTCAATTTAGGAGCTAATCGAAATCTGCATTTTTGTCTTGTGAATAAAAATCTTCTAGAAATTTTTTTGATGTGATTCCTTCCTTAAGTTTCAAATGATATTTAAAAAAATTATTTCTAGTCGATTTTATTAAATGTGGAACATCAACCATGTAAAATATTTTGGAATTGTCAACTATAAAATATGGGTGTTCCACAGTCACTCCCAGAATTCTGATTAGTTTATGAAAATTTCCTCCATTGTCTGAAATGACGGAAACTACATTCAAACCAATTTTGTTGAGGCGCTGAATTGCTTCAATAACTATATTTTTAAGGTCCGACACTGGACAGGATGAATTTACCAAGAAGTATGCTAATGGCTGTTTCCACTTTTCATTGATGCCTCTTGCCATCAGAACAAGGGCTTCACTTGCAGGCTCATAGGTCTTTTGCCCTACATCATGAAATCCAATGATTTCATCTTTTGTGATATTATAAAATAGATTTGATTTAATAGACATCTCATCTATGCATAAAATACATTGTCTGTTTTTTTCAGGAAGCATTTCTACTTTCATTTCCAGCGTAGAAAATAAAAAGTTGCTGAAGCCATTACCGATATTCCAATTCTGAGTTATTCTGAACAAGGTACATTTGGATGGCAAACAGAAAACTTTTGATAAAAACTTATACACTTTGGGGCCCAGAAAATATATTGTCAAGGCGAATTGTTTATATTCATTAGAATACCTCAAACCCTTAGGAGATTTGCCAAAGAGTTTGAGTTGAGTTTCTAAAAAGGACGCCAATGCTGGTGAAGAATTCTGCCTGACATACTCGACCACTTCTTCTCTTGAAATTTGCCCTTTGGAAGGAGTATTCTGCTCTTTCGATTTGCGTTGAAGGACTCTTATTTTATTCCTCAAGTGAACCTTACGTGGTGTGTTCTTAGATAACGATGTTGGAGTTTGGGTACTCACTTCTGAAAAATAAATTTCAAATACATTGACAAGCAAATCTTTGAATAATACCTCTTATTTGCTACACCAGTGATATTTTCCTCCTTGGAGATTACAGTTTTGAAGTTGAAATTAAAGTCTACTCAAAATTATCTTGTAGATGGAAGGAGTCAGATACATTTCAAAAAAAAAATTGAAAAAAAACAAATATATATTTTTCTACGAGTGTGAAGTTATCCACAACCACAAAATACACTGAGAAAAATGTATGACGGATCTGTTTCTCATTAATATGAGAATGTAGGGTTTCTTTCAGTACACGATCAAATTCTGTAGGTTGATAAATGTAAGAAATTATATTTAGAATGTGTTGTTATCCCGGGGGCAGGGGGGAGGAAATCGGGGTGGAAATGTTGAAAAAATTAAATATAGATTCAAACGGACAGTTTGACAAATAATATATCACCTGATATACGAAATCATTTGTCGCCCCGTCGGAGGGTGTGTATTGGGCGGTGGAAATGATGAAAAAATCAAAATTTATTTAAAGAGATTTCTATTACGCAAAATCTATTTCAGAGGGTTAAAATATATATCACCGGATATTTGAAATCATTTTCGCCCCGTCGAGAACGAGTTTGGGGAATGGAAATGCTGAAAAAAAATTATATTCAGTTTAAACAGCCTGTAAATGTAATTTAAAAAAATATTTAGAAGGGACAACTAGTTTTTATATTGACTTGAATATTTTTCTGTCATATGCAAAAATGTGGTGATATACTCTACATTAATAATTTCTGACCGGTTCTGCCAATAACAATTTAAACCATGATTTTATTATCAACTTTGAAATAATTTACTGATAGAAAGTAATTAATACATTTCAAAATTTCTAATAAAACCAAAATTAATACCTAAAATATTCTAATAACTTTCGAAATGAAGATTCTAAATAAAAGTGAACAATAAAAAACATTAGATTTAACAAATAATAAACAATACCTACGAAGTTTATAGAAAGGTATGGCACGTTCTTTGAACTTGTGTATTTTCTGAGTTCTATTTATATTTTTCAACGTATTTTTATTTAAGAAGTTCGATTATATAAATGAACATTTCCCTCCTCTATTTTACAAGCTATGACTGTAGTTCTAAATGTTGGTTATGATAAAGTTTGCCCCATCAATCTTAGGTTATATTTTACATTGAGTGTTTAAGAACCATGAAAAAAAGTTTGACAATCTCAAATGAATTCGGAGTGATAATAAAGAATGTCTCGCCGTTCTTGTGGAATATGGCGGGGAATTTGTGAATAAACCAACCAGTCAAGAAAAGTTGGTATTAGTACAAAATTAATGTTAACGGTGGAAAAATCAATCGCATTTTTTTAGGATAAGACGGGTGGACCTTATATGTTAAGAATGTATATTACATTTTTTCAACATTTCCACCCGATTACACCCCCGCCCCCGGGATGACAACGCATTCTAAATGACGTTTGCATACATATTACCATAAAATTTGCTTTCTAACCAATAAAGAAATATGATTGATCCTGTAGTACCCAACATCAATAGATCAGCAGAAAAATACTATTTTTTTTATATAAAAATAATAACAGTCATACCTTCTGGATTATATTCGGCAATGCTGGTTCTAGGAGCAGATTTTGAATTGGATTGGTCAAAGCTCGTACTAGGAACAGATTCCCTCCCGGATGACGTTTGCATACAAATTCCCGAAACTCCTGTAAAATTCAATATTGCATATCATGTGCCAATAAACACTGTCATATAGCTAGTAGTGCCCAACAGAGCTTGAGAAAATATGATTTCTGTGAAAATTTTATACCGGTCATTTTCAAACCAATCAGATGCTTTATTTCGACATTGTTACTATGGTAACCAGTAAATTTTCTGAAAATTTTTCATCCACATCAGCATGTAGACGTAAAATTAATAAGTGGAAATTTCCCGGCACATGACAGCTATCATATAATTAGACAAAAATAATATTTACAATATTTTTTATTTACTTACTTTATAAGTTGGAAATATTACAACAATTTATTAAGGTGTACATTCTATAATATCATTAATTATTTTTAAATTCTTCAAAAGTTCCACTTCTACCTCCTCTTTCCTAAGTGGTGAATAAAACACAGAACCGGTATTTTTTTAACAATATGCCTGTGTTTCATAAAATAAAAATAATACTGAGACACTGGTTTATTTCTTTGAGTATTAGATTTGTTTCCAAAAGAAGGCACAATATCACGCAGAATGTTGCCAATCTCTTTAAATAAGTTTTCTTGCTCAGGATTTAATCCAGATTCTTCCACTAGGTATGTTAGATATTTTACATTTTTATGGTACATTTTAATGTGCTGTGATTCTTTGCAAAAGGAACACAATTCATACGATTGAAAGTTCATTTTATTATCACTTTTTTACTAACTTATGATTATATACAATGTTATGAGGAACTTATAATGCCAAAAAAATGTTATATAATTTGCAACATACGCCAACAACATTCTATTTAGAATAAAGAATAAAATATCCCGATTTCCTGAATTATTTGAAAAACAAATTATTATAAATTTTTCTTAGAATTAAACTTAAAAGAATATGAAAAATATTTAAGTAGGTATATATGTATAGGTATAGTTATATATTTTTTGCTGTATATCACCTTTGTAGTCAATATTGACATTTCCCTGAAACCTAGTAAGAAAATTATATGAAATCATTTATTTTTATATAATAATGTATCTT
This sequence comes from Gonioctena quinquepunctata, assembly GCA_018342105.1. Classification (NCBI taxonomy): domain Eukaryota; kingdom Metazoa; phylum Arthropoda; class Insecta; order Coleoptera; family Chrysomelidae; genus Gonioctena; species Gonioctena quinquepunctata. Next base: position 36,235 of record JAFIRS010003667.1, on the reverse strand, counting down.
ATATTATAAATTTTATTTTTCTAGGGCACGGGAAAAATAAAAATAAAATATCCCGCAATACGAACATCCACTTTCATTCTTAATCAATATTGACATTTCCCTGAAACCCAGTAAGAGAATTATATGTAAACAATCAATTTTATATAAAAATGTATCTGGTATTATATATTTTATTTTACTAGGGCATGAGGAAAATCAAAAAATATCTCCCGCAATACGAACGTATCCACTTTCATTTTTAGTCAATATTAACATTTCCCTAGTAAGAAAATTAATTTTACATAATAGTTTATCTGATATTATATATTTTATTTTACTAGGGAACGTGGAAAATCAGAAAAAAATCTCCTCCAAAACTCCCATTACACACAGCCTTCTATTTATTTGTGAATAACGTCAAAATAAATATTTACTTGATGTTTTCTATTTAAATATGATTCGGTATAAAATTTTCTATCAATCCCCACGTGCTTAAATTAATTGCGGAAATTTGTCTCAAACATGAATTAAAAAAAAAAAAAAAAAATTCATGTACTCAAAAATTTCTGGCAATAATTCATGCTCTAGGGAGATTATAAGTGACAATTCAACTCATGTATAAAAAATCGCATATGCCACAGTGCAGTTGTCAGTTTGACAGCGGCAAAGTTAGCTGCAACTTTTACAGCGACAAATGCACTAGTGGTTTTTTCACGTTTTCATTTGTTTATCAATTATCGCGGTGTTGGTTGCCAAAATAAATAAAGTTTGCATTGATATGTTTCTAAATTTCTTATTCATCAAATTGTCCTGCCGATTACACAGATGTTTGTATTGATATCGGGTAAATTTGTGTTGTTCAAATTCTAAACTGTTTCCTTTAGCAATTTGACTCAAAAACTGTCAACCTAAAAATGCTCCACCTTTGGTGTCGCGTTTTAATAGTTGACAGTTTTTCTCTCTAATTGCTAGGCAACAGTTTCTCATTAAACAACCCAAATTTACCCGATAAAATCAAACCTCTCGTCAAATTATAAGTGAAAATCTATGCTTTTTCAAAATAAAAAATATGGACTAGTCGTCCATCTACATGAAGTTTGTTTTTTAATAAATGAAGAAATATGATTGATCCTGTAGTACCCAACATAGTTGTTACATACTCTCTCCTATAATCAGTATAAATAAATGAGGAATAGATCAGCAGAAAAGCACTGATTTTTTTATATAAAAATAATAACAGTCATACCTTCTGGATTATATTCGGTTATGCTGGTTCCAGGAGCAGATTTTGAATTAGGTCCGTCAAAGCTCGTACTAGGAACAGATTCCCACCCGGATGATGTTTGCATACAAATTCCAGAAATTCCTGTAAAATTCAATATTGCATATAATGTGTCAATGAATACTGTCATAGAGCTAGTAGTGCCCAACGTAGCTTGAAAAATGTCATAATTGGCATAAAACAGATTTTTTTTACATCATCAAATTTGAAATTTTAACTAGTGTTAGTATGTCCTGTGTAGCCAGGTCACAAATATGAAATTATATAAATATGACAACTACTAAGAGAAATGATTTAATTTTTGTTCCATCAACCTCTAATGTCTTGAAAAATCTGCCAATGCATTAGTTTGTTTGAAAGTAAATGAGTATACATTTCATATAAAAAAATAAAAACTTTTAACAAAAAATTAAACCGGCGAAAAAAGATACTGCAAAGCAAAAATTTAAATAAACCTTCTTAGTCTTAATAATAACTGAGCTAACAACTAATGTGTTCAACTAATTTTGAATTGGCGACAAACATACCAGCAATAGAATTAGGTAAAGCTAAAATGAGGACAGCGGATGATGGCGACTCAAATTAGTTACATTAGTTTAGGAGCTCAGTTATTATTAAGACTAACAAGGTTCATTTTATTTTTTGCTTATCAGTTTCTTTTTTTGTCGAAAAATCAATCATCTCCTATTTTTCTACCCTTACGGTTGGATTATTCCTTTCCAAATTCAACTCTGAAGTATACCTTATCCAATAAAAAAAGAATCACCGAAATCGAACTACTCTGTGAAAAGTTATGGGTGTAAAAAAATCTAGGCGTCGACTAGAGAACCTCTTCCTTTTTTTCGTCGGTTAAAAAAGATAACTTCTCAAAATATAGGAAAACCTCTGTAATTATGTTAGGATATTCATATTTACCAGAAGCTGCTTCATCCTCTCGGGTAGAATGTTGTGCATTAACAAATATGGTAGGAACCGCATTCCTCTTCAGTTTGTTTTTTTGTATGCTCGAAAACATATGACTTTCGAAGTGTGCACTACAGACTCTGAACCTTTTATAACATTGCTCTGCAGTTAAAGAATCCAGTTTCACTATCTCTAGAGTCAGTTTCCACTCGTTACACCTGAAAAAAAGTCATTGGAAAATTTAGGTTTGAACTTTGTAGTAGTGTTCATCTCATTTCACATCAGCCATATTAATCAATCGTATTGAACTCACCTAGCTTCATCTTTGGGGAATCTGAAATAGCTGTATTGAGGATTTTTCTTAGAATTATGGGAACAAACTACACAATATTCCGATGCCTTCTTGGGTTGTCTGAACAAATTGTTGGCCATCATTGAAGTATGAATTCGAGAGTTGTAATCAAAACACACGGTAAAATCAAAGCAAGCGAGCTTAAAAGAGCAGTGAATACAAACGATAAACACAAAATGGGTGTTTTGTGACGATAAACGATACAACACACTCACACTCAGGTAGGTTAGAACTTACAGTCTTTGGATGTTGCCAAGTTTCACTGAAATTATTCTCGTTTCGTATAATCCTTATCATATTCAAATATAAATCCAAATCTAAATACGGATTGAATAAAATACAACAACAACAACAAATTATGCCAGTTAGGGATTGCGAAGCAGAGATCCATAAACAAACTATAGGTCAGAGTTTTCAGAAGTTGGATGACAAAAGTGGTGAATTTCAAGAAAAATTGTTCATCTGCAAACATTGCCGTTCACACTACAATTTACTGCGCACCCAAAAATGTCCGGCCTGGATTGGAACATGCGCATTGGGATTGCATACCAAAAAGTGGGGATAATGAGAATACTGGTTCTTTCAGATATTCTACTGTGACCAAACATTCATGAAGAGCTTGTTCATTTGCAGCGACGCAGTTCTCTGCATATCTCGTGTCTCGTATCAGATATATGCAAGAAAAAGAGATGAAGAGAGAAAAACGATTGATAATATTCTATTCCGTGTAGCAAACGAACGAACCTATCAAAGTATCAAATAACAAATGTCATTACGTCACAATTCCATGATTCGCAACTCATACAACGATGCCTGATCAACTTTTAGTGAACGTGACGTCACGAACCCACTTTTTTCCGGATTATGGAAAAACTACCAATCAGAAAAAAAAAAAAATCCCAAGTGAAATTAGCACATATACTTTCTAATTAGAGTGTTTTCTCATGGTGCATAAAAAGGTCCATTACAATATATCAAAGAGCTTTTAGAGCATGCGCATTTTGTGTCTGTGACGATTCAAAATCACATAATGGCTCCTCGTTAGATGTCAATGCCAGGGTTGCCAACAGGTCGTCACCGATTTCCTCACAATTTTTTTTGGGTTTACTCACAAATTACTCACAACTACAAAATATCAAAATACAGACAGATTTTACATACAATATAAATACAAAAGGAAGGAAAATGCACTTTTAGATTATAAACTGGTTAATGTTTCCCCTTTTTCCACAGACTAAATTTAACCTTGTCGTTTCAGCTGACATCTGTCAAAAACTAAGGTTAACTAAACCTGTTTTTGACAGAACACGAGGTCCGTTGAGATCTTCGTTGTAGTGCAAGATCATTAAATAATAAAATAATGTCCTTGGGTGTAGTGTAGGACACTGGATTGACAGTTGACAATACAAAAACATAAAAAATGATTGAACTGATTGAAGTTTCCCTTTCTCTCTCTAGTGTTATGGTCCTTGCTTCCGTTTGGCACATTTGGCATTCGATCAAATGATTAAAGTTTATTCATTCAATAAGAGCAATGCTCGTTAAACATCGATAGTTTGCGATAGTATCGATATTTCATATAAAAATATCGATAATTATTATTTCAAATTCAAGTAGAATCGAGGTTATGATTGTTTGTCTGAAATTTATTAGAATTATTTTTCCAGCTTTCGAAATGAAAATTCATTGTATAGATGTAGTTTGTTACTTCAAATTTACAATCTGTTGTCTATCGATTGAGAAGTGGGTGAAAAAGGGAGTGAATTGTATTATAACACCATAGCCGCTTTCGATTGGCGTTTGGCCGCTCTCAATTGGGGTTTGGTCGGTAAGCGGTTGACGTTTAAATGGCTTTATTGTTTTCTGATTGGCTGAGTTAGTGAGTTGTCATCCACCGGCCAATCAGGAAACGACGATGTCATTTTAACGTCAACCGCTACCAGAACCAAACGCCAATCGAGAGCGGCTCATGTTGAAGTTTCAGTGGCGGCGGCGGGTATAATTTATATCAATATTATGCACTTTGAATGTTCGCTGACCTCTGATAGCTCACAATTTACTCACAACTGGCCATTACTCACAGACCATGAAATTCCCCACAAATGTGAGTAATAACTCACAAATTGGCAACCTTGGTCAATGCTGAAATGACATTATTTGTGCTTTCTGTGCGTTGCGCAGACACAATTTTTCGAGTGGTGGGGATATGACCTCTAGCGGTCTAGATTAAGGTTATGTCGGTGATTTGAACACAAAGAGAGAAACGTCTGAATAGGAGGTACTAATAAGCTGCAGCCAATCAGATTCTTGTCGCATTAATCCGTCATAGTGACGTACATGGACATGAGTACAGGTGGCCCGCGTAACATATAGAGTGGTCCAATATACATTCAAGAGCCTATAACTCTCAGATACCAGAATGCGGAGTGCGCTAGTCCGCCACTGTCCAGAGAGAATGGTGGCCATGACATGTCCATATACGTCACTATGACTCACGAATGTTCTTTCATCTCTTTCTATTAGTGTCACCATTGTCTTATGGGGAATAGACTCTCCTATTCAGATAACGTTTACTCTCTTTGATTTGAACCCAAAGAGAGTAATCCACCGAACTTAAAAAACATAGTTAAGTGCTTAAGTTCTGTGGAATAATCGTTATCTGAGTAGGAGAGTCTATTCCCCATAAGACAATGGTATGAGTATATGGATATGTGATGGCCACCATTCTCTCTGGACAGTGGCAGATCTGAGAGTTACAGGTTAAAGTTTTGTTTCCTTGGTTTGAGTTTTGGCTATATTTTCATTTCATTTTATGCCCTATTTCTGACTGATGTGTGGTGACTATGAGAGCCTTCTGCATTTCTGAGCATACTTTATCTCCTCGAATGTATATTGGACCATTCTGTATGTTACGTGGGCCACCTGCAAAGAGAGTAAACGTTACCTGAGTAGGAGAGTCTATTCCCCATAAGACAATGGTGACACTAATAGAAAGAGATGAAAGATCATTTGTGAGTCGTAGTGACGTAAATGGAAATGTCATGGCCACCATTCTCCCTGGACAGTGGCGGACTAGCGCACTCCGCACCTGGTATCTGAGAGTTACAGGCTCTTGAATGTATATTGGTCCACTCTGTATGTTACGTGGGCCACCTGTACGTCACTATGACTCGTTAATGCTACAATATTCTGATTGGCTAGAGCTTATTAGTACCTCCTAATCAGATAATATTTACTCTCTTTGGCCCACCTGTACTCATGTCCATGTAGGTCACTATGACGCGTTAATGCTACAAGATTTTGATTGACTAGAGCTTCTTAGTACCTCCTGAACCTTAACGTAGAAGAACGCCAAAGCAAAGATTATTGTTCTTTGGCCAAAGAGAGCAAACATTATCTGAGTATGAGAGTCTATTCCCATAAGACAATAGTGACACTAACAGAAAGAGATCAAAGATCATTTGTGAGTCATAGTGACGTATATGGACATGTCATGGACACCATTCTCTCTGGACAGTGGTGGATTAGCCACTCTGGTATCTGAGAGTTACAGGCTCTTGAATGTATATTGGACCACTCCGTATGATACGTGGGCCACCTGTACTCATGTCCATGAGTATGACGCGTTAATGCTTCAAGATTCTGATTGACTAGAGCTTATTAGAACCTCCTATTCAGATAACGTTTACTCTCTTTGGAAGAGCGCCACTTCTTTCTTTCATTGCTTGACTTCTGTTGTTATCAATTGTTATTGTGTTGTGTATTTCAATCTTTTTTTCGCAAAATATTGTTTGTGCTACCAACTGTTCACATTTTTAGACAGAAAATCTCTATGAATGACACATTTGATATAAGAAAAATATAAGCGCTCCATGACCAAGGCTACTATTCTCGAACCATACGTGGGAATTTCCATGCGAATAGAAAAAGATGTTCCGATGAGTAATATGTAAGTGGAAGACACAAAGCAATTCATATACGAATATGATTCGAAAATAGCGCCCCAAAAGTAATAAGGGAGTGTCACACAAGTTGCCAACTTCAAAAACTTCTGCCTCTCCAATTGTAATAATTTCATCAGGGTTGTGTAGAGAATCACAAACTGGATCATTTATATATTTTAGTTCATCAATAAGGAATTTTGTCCCTATATTTCGAGTGTTGGTGCATGTCCTAATCTGATTTGTGCATTATTTACTGTCATCTGTCAATATTTTTTCCCAGTTATTGTTTGTGCTACCAACTATTCACATATTTAGACAGAAAATATCTATGAATGACACATTTGATACTAGAAATTTATAAGCACTTCGTGACCGAAAGTAATTGAATTGGTATATCAAATTGGCGGTTTTCCACACAACCAAAGTCAAACAACTACCATTGGAGAGGAAGAACTTTTGAATGTTTTTTTTAAGTTGGTAGTTTATGCGGCACTCCCCTATTGAATTGATATATCAAATTGACGATTTTCCATACAACCAAAGTCAAACAATTGCCATTGGAGACGCAGAACTTTTAAAGGTTTTTTTAGTTGGCAACTTGTGCGGCACTTCCCTGTTGAATCGAATACTCCTATTTTAGTGTATCTACACGAAAAGGAAAACCGCGTCGATTGTCATTGCTGATTCGAAAAAAAAATGGTTTGATTAGTGCCAAAGGCACTATAGTGATTTTACTATTAGCTTTGCGTTTGAAAAGGAAATACCTTGTGAGTGACAACCATCAATTGCATGGTAAAAAATTTATAGTGATTTATCATACGCGTTCAGTTAGCACTGCACAGTCACATAATATGTATTCTGTGGCACAGCTGATTCGTAACGATTCCACGATACTTCTGTAGCAGGCAGGCTATAAACTTCAAGAAGCCCTATTGGGAATTCAAAATAACGGATACTCCCTCTTGTGTCGATTTTCGAAACTATACATAAGTACATTGTTTACTTTATATGATTTTAGTCATGGTATACTTAAAGCTTGTCGAATTTCTTGTGATTGTTGACTTTTAATGAATTCTGGTTTATCTGGTAAATGTTCTGTTGGCTCTTGTACGTCCTCGAGTGAAAAAAATGTGTGATTGAAGTTGAAATCATTATTGGCTCAATGTGACTCTTGGGCAAAACGATCCCGTTGTACTGGAATAAGTCATCATTTTCGGTGAGAAAATGAACATAACGTTCTGGTTTAAACTAATCTAGGATTGAGTGAGTCTATAGACGGGCTTTTGGTATCTTGAAGAAAAATACAGTTCCTTCCCAAAATCTTTCTGTATCGTATCTGGCAAAAAAAAGTGAAAAGAGAACCTTCAAAGAGAGTTGAGAAGAAACAAAAGAGAGTTAAGAGAAAAAAGAGATATTATCCAACATAACGAAGATTATATTCATACAGTGTGGGAAAAGAGTGGCTATATATGTTATCTAGGTGATAATTGTTATGTATTTACTAAATAAATAACATGACTAATTGTCTTACCAACTAGTGATGGGGCAATGCCAACTTATAATACTTACGAATGATATTCTATGCTAAAACTTTGAGTATTCACAACAATAAGAACACATTTTCACACTATCTGGTTTGTTTTAGATGAAATTTCAATTCGAACATTCACAAATAGTGTGTAATATTTTTTCAAAATAATTCATAATAATAACTCCAGATGACTTCACTAAGCTGTCCAGAAACTACGGAAAATATTTTTTTGCAAATAAATTAGAACATACTTTGTCTCCTTCAAAGTGAGTTTTTGCAAATGATATTGCCTTTAGATTCAAATACACCACTTCCCTAGAGTCTTGGAATGAATGAAAAACTCAAAAAGAGTGTATAACCTATTTTCGCCACTCTGGCGCTGGCATCTAATTTTGAATTCCCAATAGAGAGAGAGAGAGAGAGAGAGAGAGAGAGAGAGAGATAACTTAAATTTAAAGTTCTGTGCTACTGACTCATCTTAAAAGATTCCAGTGGTTCTTTCTTTTGCAGCAAAATGTAGCATCGAGCTACTCTTTTTTCAACACAATACAGCACTTTTGTTTACAGTACACACCAATTATTTACAATCGAAATAGTAGAATAGAGAACACGCATCTGCCCTTTTTTGAAATATTTCATTTTCATATAAAGATTACCACCTAGAAAGATCAGTAACAAACTTAGAAATTCAAATTTTGTTTGATGTTTTTCACAGTTCGAAACTGAAAATTCCAATTTTATCATGACATGACAGAATGCGCTTGTCCGCCACTGTCCAGAGAGAATGGTGGCCATGACATTTCCATATACGTCACTATGACTCACAAATGATCTTTCATCTCTTTCTATAAGTGTCACCATTGTCTTATGGGGAATAGACTCTCCTACACAGATAACGTTTACTCTCTTTGACTTCGAACTGTCAACTATAATTTAATCTGTCTCCGTTTATAAGTTGTACCATTATTTTTATTGTAATAGTATTTTCAATTGATACTGAAACATCACATTAAAAGTTTATTGTATTGTGAGAGTTAAAGAAATAACAAGTAACTTTTGGTATAAAATACAATACAATAGAAAAAAATATTTAAATAAGTGATTTGGTGCTCTCTTGCTCATAGAAGAGGACGAATGCTTCACCACTTATAAGGGATTCTGGTGATATCGGTGATACTCTTGAGTCATTGTACTCGTGCCATGTGTCTGCATAAGGGTGCCTACAATAAGCCGTGTAGTGTCCGCTATAGGATGTTCCACTATGATTGGACACAGCATACAAGTTGTAGCGACACGGAATTATGTTATCTGTTGAATAATTACTCAGGCTACTTTCAGACTAGGCGGAACGCGGATCGCGGAAATGTCAAATTTTAATTTTAGGCCAATGGAAACGTTAGAATTCAATCTCAAGGTCATTCCGGCGTAAATTGTTAAATTTCAGTCAACTTTTTCTGGCGGAAGCATAAACAAGAGACAAGAGTTGGCGGAAGTAATCAGCAAAAGTAAACGGTGTATGTGTATGGGTTTGTGTTCTTTTTATTGATATTCGGCCTTACAATACATAATAGTTCCTCGAATATTTGAGGCGACATACGCATATAATTGAAAAATTTATCAGAGTCATGGAGCCACATTTCCTCAAATAAATTATCGCTTTCTCCTTACTTCATTCTCATGTCATCAGTAAAAATCTCTCGAACCCAAAATCTTCTCTTATTCCTCAATGTTTTCTTCAGCAAATATAATTTGTGGATCAACAATTTTTTTAATGTATTTCTCTAGCTCTTTGAGACCTGTCTTCCATTTTGACTAATTTGAGGCACATAGCTTTAATGACTAATTTCATTTCATTAGACTTCATCATGGATGGAGATCGGTATTTAATTAATTAGTGGTTAACTTTTCAAACTTTTGATGATAGTTAGCGCCAAACAGCTGATTTCGCGGTTCCGCATAGTGAGAAAGCATTTTTATTTATAGCGGAAAAATGACATTTGACATTTCCGCGTTCCGCCTAGTCTGAAAGTAGCCTCATGTCTAATCCTTCAAGTCAATGGTGGCATTTAATTTTCCCCCGAATCTATCCATCAGCGAAAATCGTTTCAAGTGAATGACTAATATTTTGGGGAATTTATGTATGGATAATGACTTAGTGCATTTAATCTTTTCCTTACATTTACAACAAAATGGTTTCTGTTCGCCATCCAAAGTTTCTTCATTAGTGAATGAATCTAAACATTGTGACAGTCTGAGCCAGCCAGTTCTCTGTGGAATATGAAGTGAACGGTCCCAGAAGGGGTCAAAAGAGACAGAACAATGGCCACAGAAAGTACACTTCAACGTTGATTTCAATTGACCAACAAAGTTATCAACAATTTTTGAATTGTCCATTCTTAGATATCTTGACCAAGACTCCTGTGCCTTTTCATGGTCGCTTGATTTCTCATCAATTTCTGTCAGGATAGGTTTGGGCTTTTCTATCACTCTGTTTACATCTTCATGAAGACCTTCCAATAAATATCTGAGAAATTCTTGAGCGTCCTGTTGAGCGTACCCCCGAAACGAGGTGCGAATATTTGTATCTGATTTTTCAAAGAAACAGTATTCACCACCCTATCAGTCGAATCTTCCGACCAAAGTTCTTTTATTACTACAGCAAATGATTTTATTAGAGCACCCTTCATACTTGATGTGCTTGTATTGATCTCCCTCATATGATCGTCTTTTCTAAGATATTCGAGCAACTATCTGGTATTCGATAAACATTGTATTACGCTATTCATGAAACAGGTGTTGCCAATGTTTTTCAATCCATTAAGTCCGACAATTTGGGCATTTTCATTCACAAGTGGACTGATGGTGTTGTAGTTATAACTGCATACATCATTAATGCTGACATCAAAGGAATAATTTCTATCAGGAATAGTATTTTTCTTAAATTTATCAAGGTGTACTCGTCTTTGAATAGAAGGTTTTTGAGGCTGTAAAAAAATTTCATCCAGTTTTCCGGATGAGGGAAGTGTACCCATAACTGATGCGGCGTTTCCTCTTTGAATTGCCATACTAATACGCTGAATCAGAAAAGCATATGATCTAGAATCATTAGTACACTTTAATGTATTTTTGGGTTGTAAGAAATAGTATTGTCTATCAATATTCCTGAAACAACCACAATTGGCGCTAGTGTTTGGGGGAACACGCATGTGCCCATTTTCTAGCATATTTTGATTTGCACATGAAATAAGTTCTTTATAATTCGAAATTGAAAACGCCAATTTTTTCATCACATTCACAAACGAACTCCTAGCGCCTCTGATAGACGTATGTATCCTTACTTCACACGATTCAAACTTTTACCGCTAGTTCTATCCGTATTTTTATTATCATGGTATTTCCAGTTGTTACTGAATCATCACATTAAATGTTAGTTAAATTTATTTTCGGGTTGGAAATAGTACTGTCTATCAATATTCTTGAAACAATCACAATTTGCGCTAGTGTTTGGGGGAATTTATTCAAGTGAGGGTCAAATTTGGTATTTTCGATATTTTGGGATTTGAGGATTTATTTCCACAAAATGTTATTTTTGAGGACTGAACTGATGCAAAGAAAAATTAAAATAAACTCATACGTGTTCCGTATTGATCATCCTGATACCACCCCTATCGGAGATTACCGCGATATGAGATGAGATTACCGCGATATGACTGTTGTGTGTTGTGTTAGTTTCACGATCAAGAGTCCTAAATGATATTACACCTCAGATCAATAAGTAATTTTATACTTGATTAATTTTCTTTATAATCAAATATTTAAAAATATACATATATTGTTTACTTTATTATTCCAAATATTTATCTGTAATAAAGCTGTTCTCCAAACTTCGGAAGGTTTTGGCATGCAGTGCTAAAGACATTTGTGAAATTCATATCTATGAATTCACGCAGACTTCTTGTACAAGCTATACCTAATACTCTGAGGAGGTGACGTCATATTTTACTACTTTCATGCCATCTAGTCCTCTTTACTTTTCTTGCCGTGTAAACCCCCATATAGGTATTATTTTGAGTTAAAATTAAGAATACAAAAAATTATGACAAGCTTTTATATAAATGCACTAAAAAGGAAAAAATTATTTCTTCAATTGTTTGACCTAGGCTATTCTCTGAGTAACAGATTCAAAATCATGCCGTGCAAGAATACCTATTTAATATTCGCGGCAAGCTTTTGAATCTGCTACTAACAGAATAACCTAGGTCAAACAAAGGCATTATTTTTTCCTTTTCAGTGCATGGGTATAAAAGCTTGTCCTAAAAATTTCTTGTTAATCCTTTTTATTCAATTCTTTCTAATAATTCATGTAATCTGTCATCTTATTGAATTCTGACAAAAATTGATAATCTCCGACCCCAAAAAAACCCACATACCAATTTTGAATTAAATCTAGCCAAAATAACAAAACACGTCGCCATCTTGGAATCATCATAGTGAATTCCTGAATTTTGACAAAAACATCATGATTCCGACCTCTAAAACCCCTACACACTAATTTTGAATGGAATCAGGCTATAATCATCAAACTCATCGCCATTTTGGAGCCGCCATCTTGAATTCATGGATTTTGACGAAAAAATCATGATCTCCGACATCAAAAACCCCCATATACCAATTTTTATTGAAATCGGGCTATAACCACAAAACTTGTATTAGAGCCGCCATCTTGAATTTATGAATTTTGACAAAAAATTCGTGATCCCTGTCCCCGAAAACCCCAACATACCAATTTTGAATAGAATCGAACCTTAATCACAAAACTCGTCCGTCATATTGATTTTCCTCTAGAAAGAAATCTCAGCCGCCATTTTTAATTTCCTTAATGAGTTTTTAATCCCCGACTCATAAAATACTTAGATGACGATTTTTAGTCTAAATCAGACAATAATAAAATTGCAGCCGTCACTTTAAATTTTGTCATGAAATTTGTTATAGGTGATTTAGAGAATACCTTTAGTGTTGAATCGGACCATAAATGATAGATTTTGTTTTTAATTTCGAATTTTCATCAAATATAAATACCAAATTGTATTTCCATGGATTCCTTTTTGCTTGCATGACAAATTTCAAGTAAATCGGACTTGTGAAAGTTTTTTTTTACATACTCTTGTACACAAGTGAACCCTCAATTGAAGTGTATTAAAAATACTGTTTTGAACCCCTTAAAAAGGCACGGCACTGTGCAAGAGATGTTTTGTTTTGGTTCCTCTATCATATACACAAACCATTACATGTCCCGCCGAAATTATGTTCGCTTCAAAACATTGCAATGTAAATTTAGCATCGGGCCTATCTAGGGTTTACTTATTGATCTGAGCGTTCATCAGTTTATTAGTGCGTGAGGAATTATTTATTTTCAGGTAGTGATCTGAGTATTACACGAACAAATAAAAATGTAAAACCCGTCTCTTTATTGCCATTGGTAGAAAACGGTGGCGCCCTCATCGGTCGATTTCCTTCCCTATAGATATAAAACAAACAACGTCCATTTTACAAATATTAATTTGTAGATTTCCAGATCTTTCGTTATCTCGATTTGTTTCTTACTCTTGATTGTTAGTACTGTGTACTGTTAGTAGTTGCTTGGGTTTTCAGTATTCGTAGGTGCGTATTAATAATATTAAATATTTTAAACTACAGCCGGCATTTGTTGTATGTACTTCTGAACCGGAACTATTCCTCGTAATGGTATATTTGAAAATTACTAAAAAGGCAACATTTCGCTTGAATGATGATTGTTGCATAATACATATTGACATTAAATTGATTTTCATGAATCTTGCACCACTGTGACTCCTGTCAAGTAATTTCATTATTGTTTTTTTTGATGCAATTTGTACATTTCATACAGTGAGTTGCATTGTATGAAATTATTTGCGATTATCTTTATTTATCCATATGATCATATTGCTCAAAAAAATGTCAAGTCCTTATCAGTTATTTTCTCAAGATGAAGCACTTGAGATTACTTCGGTAAACAAATCCTGCAAATATATTTAGAAACTCTTCAGTAATGTATAGGCGTCCTGCTCATGTTCCCTGAAAATAGCTGAAAGACTTCTTACGTGTTTTTGCCTCCTGAGTACGAAAAACGCGGTGGTATACACGAATAATCTCTCCTCGCGCATAATCAACAACCTAACCTAACCACAATCTGAGTCAGATGTTAGAGGTTAGGATGTATGTGTTGAAGAGGGAGCATTTTTTCCATAGAACCGGCTATATTTTGTGCAAAGTTGTGCCGAAAATGGGTGATTTAGTGTTTGTAGTTTATGCTAGTAAAAAGAAGGAGGCATTGAGTGATTTTTGTGCGAGCGAGAAAACTGTGCTTAAAAATCACCTCTTGAAGAAGGAGAAAATTATTATAACTCTGAAACGGTATGAGACCACCGCGTTTTTCTATCGGATTCGTGTTCAAGAGGCAAAAATTACGTGAAAAAGTCTTTCAGCTATTTTCAGGGAGCATGAGTGGACTAACTATACATTTACCCCCAAAATAAAATCCTTTAATCTGGAAACAATATTAGATTTTTTTTGTTGAAATAACACTTTCATTTAACTACACTTTCATTCGAAAAGTTTGAAAAAAGTACATATAGGTCCATTTTTCAATTTTTTTCTGTGTTGCTACAGAGAGGTTTTTTAAATTCCATTCCTTATGCTATGCTCTACTTGTATGCAAAAGTACGTGCAACAATTTTATGTAAACTAGATTGTAGGGGGGTTGGTATAGCTCTTCAGCCTCTCTGTACCTCAACCTTCAAGGTCTTTTGTACATTACCCTTCATCTATTCAAGACCTGGGATTCAGATACTCTTTGCGAAGCGAATCAGTTTCCTGGACGCTAAGTTCCTCATGTCTAAGTGCTTTAGTGAAATACCTTCGAGAAAATTCAGCCTTTTGCAGGGGTTCTGCAATTTCAGCGAAGTTCTCGTAGTAACAACAGAGTTTACTGTCTGATCTATCCATTTTTTTGAGGTGATACCTCAGAGGACAATATCTGGTTAGCAGTTCCAAGTCTTTCTTCTCCAACTCGAGAATATGTTCAGCTTTCTTTGGCGATGGGCTCAAAAGCCTTTTCACTTGTCTTTGCCCTGGAACCTTGTTCCAGTGGGTTTTAATTTGGCCAGCTCCCCAGCCCCAAAACTCTAGATGTGGGCTTTGGAAAGACCACAGAAGAGTTCTTGGCCAGAAAATTGAGTGTTTGCGCCTTCCTTGACATGGCTGACTGTGTTAACTAAATCTTTATTAACATTATTAGAGTTTTTTTATCCTGTGTTTGAGGAGGTGAAAATTGTCTTCACTTTTACTATTTATTACAGAGATGGCACCAGCATACAAAGTTACATACTTCAACATAACTGCTCTAGGGGAACCAATTAGATTCCTTTTAAGTTACGGAGGATTGGAATTCGAAGATGTCCGTGTTTCTGAAGAACAATGGCCAACACTCAAATCATGTAAGTAAAATTGTGATGAAAAAATATAGTTAAATCTGTTATTCAATATTCAGCGTAGGCCATTAGACCAATCAATAGAGATTTTTTCGTGACAAAAATACTACCAGGAAACCGACTGTGCCATCATACGAAAGACGGTCCGTAGTTATATCCTGTTATGTTTCTTACTCGAAACTGTCATTGCTTAATTTGTTATAAACATTTAAAAGCATTTTTATTTATTTATATCGTTTTTTACTTGTAACTTGAAAACTCAGAAATACTCAACCGGCATCGACGAGATCCCAGCAGTAATCCTAAAGGTGTATAAAACAGCATCAGCTACTCGTGAAGAACTGGGAACCAAGATGGCCGAAAGTGAAGACGCGAGTAAAGATCTCTGCAATTACTGTAAGAAAAATGTATTGAGAAAAATAAAATGTATAAAATGTGGCAAAGTGTACCATAAAAGCTGTGCATCACGTGTAGTTTGCTGTGAAAATAAACTGATGGAAGAAGAGAACACAACAAATACTCCTGTATATGGGGATCAGAAGGAATCTAATGATAATATCAGTATGGCTATGGATTCCAGCTTAGAAATAAAAATAAAGATGGAAAGACTGATAATTGAAAATGATTGCCTCAAAAGGCTCCTGGAAGGTAAAGAACTTAATTATAAATCATTAGAAGACAATATCTTGCTCCAAGAAAACATCACTCCTTGAAGAAAAAGTGAAAAAGTTAAAAAAAGAGCTGGAAACAAAAAATGAAGCTGATAAAACTAAGATAGGAGATAAAAACACCTATGAAAAAATAAAAATCACAACTCTTTCTTTCACTCTGAAAAATATCATATCTCAGTAGGTCGTCCACAAATACAGGGTGACCCAAGTGTCAATGAAATATTACCACAAATGATCAAAACACAAAGGAACTCAGAAAAAGATCATATCTCAGTAGGTCGTCCACAAATACAGGGTGATCCAAGTGACAATGAAATACTACCACAAATGATCAAAACACAAGGGGACTCTGAAAATATCAATAAACAAACTTCCACAAATACTTTTTTAGCCAAAACCAAACAAAAAATGGATGAAATCATCAACCTAGCAAATCACGACATGGATGATGAGGATAATGTCACAAAAGTAACCAGACGTAGGAGAGTCATGGAAGGAAGCGGAAACGGAGATAATCAGTTCCATGGAAGGGATGATAACGATAAGAAAATTTGGCTGTTCCTAACCAGAATTCCAGACATAATTAAGGAAGAGAATATAGAAAAATATATAAGAAGCTGCAACAACGCCACTAAAATAAGTGTAAAAAAACTACCAATCAGACGGGACAACCAATCCTTCATGGTCGGAGTAGAACCTCATCTCAGAGAACAAATCTATGAAAACAGTTTTTGGCCAAGAAATGTCATATACAGTCGTTTCAATTTCTAGCTGGGACAACATTTTCTGGACAATCCACATCAATCTCAACGGGCAGATGAAGAAAAAAAAAGACCAAACACTTTTTTATGAAAATGTTAATGTTTTTTTTTATTCTGTTTATTGTGTTGTTGAATTTTAATCTTAGATATAATATGATAAATTAGATATACTACAAATGTAAATGTATGATTGTCAGGTGAATAATTTTATTCATCCCGATCTTTTACTCATCTTCGATCTACCTGTATGACTAGTCTAATAAAGTAGTTACATCTGTGTATTGATACTTGTTACAACATATTTGTATTGCTACTTTAACAGATGAATAAATATATTTCTATAAAGTAATAGGCCTTCCGAAGCAGTAGCACTTTCATCTCTTTACGAAACTTTTCGTTTCCATTTATTTTTCTGATGAAAAGAGGAAGGTGATTGAATAGCTTCTTCCCATTTTGTTTTGTTTTTGATTTGTGTTGTCGAGGAGATAGGAAGAGTGATATTATGCGAAAGGCGAGTCACTTGGTTGGACTCTTGACATAATTGTATCCTTGTGTTTTTTGTGCAGCAAGGTGATAGTTTCCAGAATGAAATGGCGAAATTCCTTGTGATATAAAAAGCGGTCTACACGAATCTCGCACTCCTGCTTGGGATACAAGTCTGAGAGCCCTTTTTTGTATTTTAAATACAGCATTTGTTAAATACTCGGAGCTTGCACCCCAGAAACATATTCCATAACGCAAGTGAGACTCACACAGTGCAAAGTATGCATTTCTTGTTGACTTGCAACTCGAGGACAGTTTTTTGCATAATCTATTATGGACCTATTCAGTGGCCTGCGAGGTACATTCTTAAGTTGTCATATTTTTTCATAATGTATTATTTCTTTTTCATATGTAAGATCATCAGATCTTACTCCGCTAAATTTTTTTCTCTGGGGAACAATTAAATATTAGGTGTATAAAACAGCATTAGCTACTCATGAAGAACTGGAGTATAAAGTAAGGGTGGCATTCCAGAACATCACTGCGGAACAGCTAATCAATGTGGTGCGCGCATCAATTGAAAAAGTTGAACTTTGCCGTGATCAAGGAGGTCATTTTGAAAATTTAGAACCTTAATGGACTAATTTGCGACTTTTAAATAATTCTTAAAACGACTGTGAAGTCATAAGCCTCAAAGTCGTATTTTTCCCATGTTCAAGTATGAAGCAATTTACACGACCCATGGCATTCTAGATCGAAAAATAAAAATTGGAATAAAAATGACTTTATTTGTCAAATATTGACAAGTGTGGTGTTGTTGGATTTAGAATGTCATTCTCGATCGAAATAAGTAAAAATATATGGGATGTCCCATTTAAAAATCGAAAGTTGGGGTCATATGGCAAAGCAAGTAAATATGTCAAAAATTTTTAATTGAACTATAATACACAACTTCCAAATTTCGTTTTTCTATCTTTAATAATAAAAAAGTAATAGGGGTGAGCCACCTTGGAGGATCACCCGGTATATTGTTTTTAAAACTCTTTATTCAGAGAAACTTGGAAAAAAACTGAACAAAAATATGCTTTAGATGAAATGTGTTATCTATTTATTTTTTCCATAACTAATCCTTACTGTCTATACCTGGTAATTCCCATAGTTTTTGTGATTAATTCCTTGTGAACCAGTCCATATATATCATAAAGTTCATGAGGGTTTTCAATCAAATTCTTCCAAAACACAATTTCTGTGATGAAAAGTGCAGAGCACTTCAATTAATCCGTTATTTGTATAAACGATTAAAAATAAATTTTGAATGAAGAGCTACTCAACTTTGGATCTTCCTCGATTTTTATGAAGAAAATGTACTTTTCAGCCATGCCATTTGGTCAAATGCCCATTCTGGAGCATAACGGCAAAATTGCCCATCAGAGCCTGGCTATTTGTAGATACTTGGGAAAACAAGTGAAATTGAATGGTAAAGATGATTGGGAAGATTTGGAAATAGACGCTGCTGCAGATACAATCAACGACTTGCGTCAGAGTAAGATTTTCATGAAAATAAAAAAGTTCAAACGAAAATTCTAATCTCTTTTGAACATGATTTTTATCTGATATAAATTTCAGAAATTGGTGCCTACCATTATGAAAAAAATGCTTTATTGAAGGCTGAGAAGGAGGGACCTTTGTTTAATGAGATCATCCCGCATTACCTCAAGAAAATTGATGAACATGCTAAGAAAAATAATGGATACCTTACTTGTGGCCGTGTGAGTATTATTTTGCATCCTATTTGGCAATTACTCTAATTAAATTTGGAATCTATATTTCATCATACAGAATCATATTTTATCGGAAAAGTTCATTAAAAAAAATATTTGTGATTTTCTAAAAAAGCCTATTTTACACAAAGTATGAGGGTGTTTGATAATGTACATCCAAAATTATTAGTTGCAGAATTTACCTACAATGAAAATTCTTAATTTTTTTCAGTTGACATGGGCTGATCTTCATTTTGTTTCCCTAATGGGTTACATCACCGTGATGGCAACAAAGGATATTTTTGCAGATTATCCTAATGTTCAAGCAATTAAAGAACACGTTCTTGCTTTGCCGGCTATCAAGGCTTGGTTGGAAAAACGCCCTAAAACTGATGTGTGAAACGTCTGTTATTTGATGATAAAGTTGTTGAAATTACAAATTTTGCAGATTCTTTTGTTTTTATAGAAGTTTGATTAATTTTGTTTTTATTTGTTCACTTTGATGATTATTTTATAAATATGTAATAAACCTATTGTGTTTTATTTTATATGAATCGCCAGGTGAGGGCGAAATATGCTAGTTTATGTTCGAAGTTTAAACTTGGATTCCATTAATTTTCTATAAAATGACATAATCGGTTTTGATCCTCTTTTCCTTTGTTTACCTGAAACTCGTACTAAACTCAACTACGTCCAGAATAAACATATAGACGAATTCACACTAGTAAGTTTTTTTTGCAGGTCTCAGAAAAGGGGTAGCTATATATTCCAAAATATATCTGCATTGTAAAAGAATCCAGTACAAATTCACAAAAAAGCTATTATTAATTTATTAGAATATATTATAACTAAAAAAAAACTCCAAAGTGCTTAAGAGTGGACCCTTATTAATGGCATATATACGTTTCACTGGTTCAGATTTTGGCAAGATTTCATGCTCAGCAACGGGATATCAATATCTTCCGAGACAAATGCATTTTCAACTGTTTCTTTGTTTTAGTACATCAGTTTTAGAGTCGAAGTGCCCAAAATGTTGAAACGGTCTCGTTTCTTCTGCTGTGTCAAGTTTGAATGTGATGGGTTCAAGAGTTTTTCCCTCACAGCTCTTGTGTCCATGCATTAGAATCATCCTTTGCTTTGATTTCATGAACATAACATCCCTCATCATCATTCTCGGATTCTTCCTCCACAGCTTGCACTTTCCATTCTTGGATTTTTCTTTCCAATAGCACATTTTGCTGTAGTGCCCTTCCAATTTGCAGAAACAACATTTAGCATTTTTAGCTGGCCAATTGGTCAACTTATGCCAATCTTAACCACACCTGGTACTGTTTTTTCTGCTGGTTGACTGGTTTTTATTTATATCAGAAACACTGGGATCATGTCATAAACATGTAACACCTTTATCGAGAGTTAGTGTAGGATCAAGTTGCAGCTTAACACCTACACTAAGGACTAATAGGACCTTATCATCATTCAAGGTTCCTCAATTGCATGTTTTTGAAAAACTGAAGATCAGTTATGAACATTTCAGCAGAACTATTTCCTTGATTATGTTTCAAAAATGTTCATTTCATAGAATGTATTCTTACCAGGTACAAAATATTCCTCAAAATTCTTAATGTCTCAGGATATTTCTTAGGAGCGAGCATGGAAGGGTTGAAAATTTATTTTGCTCGTTCTCCCATACTATAGATTAGATCTTCAATTTGCCATTCCTGAGATGTTGTATCTAGGCTACTTCCTCATCGAAATCTTTGAAAATGATTTTCCCATTGCTCCCATTCATTAGGTTGGTAAAACTTGATTTCCTGCAGGATCAGCTAAATCAACTGTAGTATTTGGCATAGTACACTTAAAACTTTGGTAACACATGCTTCTCAACTTGAAAGCTACGAGAGCTTTCTTTGTACACTTAACACCATACAACACAAAACATCGCTGCCCATGTTATATTCTTTATTTATATTTGCAGATCTGTGTTCGAAAAGTTATTCAAAGCTATTTTTATTTCCATGAACTTTTTCCAGTATATTTCCATTCAAAGTGTCACCTTTCTATCCAAATTTTTATATATACCAGGGAAATACAACATTTAACAATTATGTAATGGAATTTCTTTGTGAATTGGCATGTCCGTAAAAAATTAATGAATACCTAGATACCTTGAATTAATAATAATAATATTTATTCATCATTTACACTGGTTGCATAAATGATTAAAAATGTCCAAATTACAGTTACATTGGGAAAGGATAAGTTAACAATTACAGATTCACTTATACAGTTCACACAAGTAATAAAAAAGTATTATCACAAAAAAAAACTGAGAAACAACACTTTCTGAATAGGAATTTTTTCAGCTTTGATTTAAAAATATGAATAATTTTAAATGTCTATCAAGTATATTGTAAAGCTTACAACCAGTACAATAGAAGTTTCTTTCCTAAAGCGATGTGCGATGATAATGAGGTTGAAAGAGATTTCTGTGATGGGTGTTGAGTGCAAGCTTCCAATATATTGAATTGAAACGGACTTTTAATGAGACCGAGGGATTTATACTTCCTTGGACCTAAAGCAACTTTATTCTTCCTTTGGCTTTAATGTTGGTCCAATAAAAACGAAATTTTTACATTATGTAGATCTATACGAGTTCCGTGTCCCTTGGTATTATTCTCCAGAAATATCATACGTATGAGGCTAAGAAGCATTTGAAAAACAGATGGGGGCGGGGGTAGATTAACGAGCGATTTTCGGTAATATTAACAAAAAAATGGAGTCTAGTACTTGTTAGATAGGAGATAACCTTTCCAGCAAAAATTCTGCAAAGGTAAATAATGCGAAAGCTGAACTGTTGTTAATACATTTTATTGTGGATTTTAGAAAGAATAGAACTGAATATTTGTGATATTATCGATGAGGAGTGCTGCCTCTGTATCAAAAAGCATATTCACTAAAACCTCGTTTATAAGGTTTTTATCATTACTTTGCTACATGATTACTGATTGTGATGAAACTTGGCATATTTGTAGGAAAACATAACCTGGAATAATATATCACAAGCAGTTCACATCAATTTTCATACAGGAATAATTCCAAAACTAGATTACTTCCGATATTTTCGAATACAATCGAATTCACGTCACCCGAAGTACATGAAATAACGCATTTAAACAACGATTTGGGCGTGTGCAGCACGATTGATTTTAAAGCCTACTATAAGAATTAGGAAGTATGCTAAGAGTAGATTGTTTGTTACTGTCTTTAGGTAGCTTTTTGTGAAGGAACCACCAACTATCTTGATCGATTTACTATCTGAAAAAATTACAATTTCAACAAAATATTGTGGCAAAATATCTTAGGTACTTTTTATTTTGGTTGAGTGAGTTGGTTTATTTGTTGGAATGATGTAGCCCTCATTATTCAGTGCTTGGATGATTTTGAACTGTAAACTTTCTTTGTAATATTTCATTATAATATTAACGCACCAGGTTTAAAAAGGCATGAAAGCTGGTAATTCGGTACCTTTACGTATATTCAACCTTTTGCAGTGCTTTTTTTCTGACTAAATTTACAAATATTGAGATTTTGAACTGAAAACATATTTTTATCAAAATGAATTATAGCTTATATTACTCAGGGAATTTTACATCTTTATTAAACAGTGGATAGACAAATATAATCAATGGGAGGGAAGTCAATCTCCTCGAAAACAATATCTATGTAGTTTACTTTATTTCCAAAGTGTATGCATTTCGGAAGTTTAAGCTTCCATCATCAGCACGAATACAAAGAGTTTAACAAATGGTCTCTATAAATAAAATAAAAAAATGGACAAGGATAAATTTTGTCATCTATACACTTCACATATATGTTATCATTATGCTATCTCTTATTCTGTGAATAACGATAAGAATAAGAAGGTGAAAACAAAAGCCATCGTAATCATACTATTCAGTGGGTCACTATGCCTTGTATGAATACAATGGCTTCTGTTTTCACCTTTTTGTTCTCATCGTTATAGATTAAATAAGATATAACATAATATATGTAAAGTGTAGACGATGAAATTTGTCCTTGACCATTTGTTGGTTATTTTATGTATGGTGACCATTTGTTACTCGTTGTATTCGTGCTGATGATGGAAGTATATACTTCCGAAATGCATACCCTTTGGTAATGAAGTAAACTACATTCGTGGAGATTGACTTGGAGTATTGATTCTACTACTATATCACAAAAAAATACTAAATGGCAATGTTATTGAAGGAACTGGACTATATTTTTGAAACGTGGATGTTTAATAAGCAGGTACCTATCTCGAACCTCAGTAGGTAGTTTTTCTATTTTTGTTGGAGTCACCTTCCTCGTTGTGGCCGCCTTCTCTGTGGATTCTTCATATTAATATCACTGAATACACTTACATTCAGTTACACTCCATAAACAAAACACTTTATAAGTAAATGAAAATTGTGGCATTGCAGACTAATTTAGAAATTCAAGAAAAAAAAACATCCTCAAGCAGGACCATCTGAGCTATCGAAGACAAAGGCTCCAGTGCATTTCGAAGATACCGCTATTTCCCAGAATTCAATGTTAGTTGTTGTGGGAATGGATTATAAAGGTGTTCTATCAAGATCAATTTTACCTTTTCCTAACGTCGCCGAGAATTGACAAAGGTCTGGCGATGATCTCTGACCACTGAACAAAGTTTGCCAAATATAAATACAAAGTGGAACCTGTGTCTTTGATAGCTCAGTTGGTTAGAGCATAGACTAGAGGTCGTAGTTTTTAACGAATTGTTCAAAAATAGATGAAGTGGTAACCAAAACTCCATATAAACCTTTGCTTGCATGCTCGAAAACACTTATCCGTGATTCTCAATTCCTCGTCTTCCGATAGTTGGCGCTGAGATCTTATTTTCTGTTGCCAATTACGTAACCTCTGTTACGTAACTTCAGGACTTCGTTGGGTGGATGCATGAGTCTCGCATAAATATTTGAATTTATGTAATACTCCCTCATTCTGAAGAATCCGGCCTGGTTACCGGCGTAGAGAATAAGGGAGTTGGTAATTTTGTTAGAAAACTTGTCGTTATCAACAGTTTCTTTCTGGAGGTCAAACTATTCAATATAGAGATACGAATTTACTAGCCGGAAACTACTGAATCATCTACTTTATTTCCAATAACATGTAACTGACATCTATCTAAAAATATATTAATGACATGCTTGTCTAGAAAAAATTCTAAATACAGGGTAATATACAACACACTCCCACCTTGTGTCATCAAAACCAAATTGACACAACTAATCCTTGTATATTGATGGAAGTTTCACCCTTCTTCCATATCTTGTCTGTACTTCCTGTTCAGTGATTTCACAATTACTTCGAGAACACTCTTTGGTTTCGTTGGTCACAACCTTCTCTGGTAGATCTTGCGAATTTCCCATCTCTAACATTAACAATCGTTGGACTGGTCGCACTAGCTCCCCAGAGGTAGTCTTTAGCCTTACAACTCTTATTTCTCCATCACATCCAGGTATCGTCTCGACAACTCGACCCATAGGCCATTCAAATTTTTTCTTATTATAATCTGATACGAGAACAACATCACCTACCTTTACAGTGTTATTGGACTTCTTTTTAGAGAATAGTGTTAGTTGACCCAAGTATTCTGAATTGAATCGTTTGTTCAAATCTCCTTTCAACTTTAAACGATATTTGTAGTGTTTAGTCAAATCTTTGGCTTCAACTAAATCAATGTCTGCTACTCCAACTTCTTTAATGTCTTGCAAAAACATCGCCGGTGTAAGGACAATACAATAATTTGGATCTTCAGACATGTAAGTTAATGGTCGAGCATTCAATACTGCTTCACAGTCACAAAGCACTGTCTGCAATTCTTCAAAGTTAAGACAGGTTTTTCCAAGAATCTTACGCAGTATATATTTCATTAGCCTTATGAGACGCTCCCACCAACCACCCCACCATGCTGCCGTCGGAGGGTTGAATCGCCAGTCGATTTGGTGTATGGTGGAACAATTTTTGGCTACTTCTGTCCAATCAAAATTACGAAGAGCATTTTCTGATCCAATGAAGTTCATGCCACAATCTGTGTATATCATTGAAGGTCTTCCCCTACGAGCGATAAATCTTCTTAGTGTCTGTAAAAATGCGTTACTTAACAAGGAGGAAGTCAATTCAAGGTGAACTGCTCTGTATACAGCACACGTGTAAAGGACTATCCAAACCTTCTCGTTGGTTTTCAAGTATAATGGACCCGCCAAATCTATACCAAGGACTTCAAAAACTGCAGCGTCACGGACTCTAGCTTCTGGTAAACTTATGGCAGGGGTGTCGAGTACTTTACCTTTGTATCTCTTGCAAGTAGTGCACTGTCTTACTACAAATCTCACTGTGCGTCTACACTTGAGGATCCAATAGTTTTCTCTCAGAATTCGCATCAATGACTGAATACCAACATGACCATTTTTAATATGTTCCTCGAAAATCAAACGTCTAATAACTTCGTGGTTCGATGGTAAAACATATGGCATACAAAAATCTACTATATCATTTCTGTCAGAAATCTTGGTGTGTAATCTTATCAATCCATCCTTATCATAAAACGGACACAATGATGATAGCTTAGAATCTTCTATTGACTCAAAACTTTCTTGTTGTATCAAACGAATGACTGATTTTCTTGCATCTTCCAATTCCTCAGCAGACAAAATTCCATTATGTTTACCATCTCGCTTCATGATAATCGTTATAAATCGTTTGATCCATCCAACGAGACTAACAATTTTACTGAACTTCGAAAAATACCTGTAGTACCATGTACATTCTCTGGTCACAGAAAGAGAATAAACCACAGTTTTTCTTTTTTCTTTATTTATTTATTCTTCATCATAGCCAACATGTTGGTTCGGCCATTGTGAAATCGGATCATACAGCCACTTAGGACCCTCCCACCATCTTCCATCAGCTAATGTTTTAGGTGAACTACCTCTTGATGGAAGATCTACTGGGTTCATGTTTCCAGGGACGTGATACCAATCTTGAGGCTTGGAAAAACTTCTAATTTCTTCAACTCGATTACATATAAAAGGTTTCCACTGATCTTCTCGTTTAATCCATGATAACACTGTTGAAGAATCTGACCAATAGTAAACTTGTATTTGCGGTTCAAAGTTTTTCTTGAAATTTTGAAACATTCTCACGCCAATTGTCGCGGCCAAAAGTTCAAGTTGTGGGATTGTTAACCTTTTGATAGGAGCCATCCTGGATTTTGCTTCTACCAATCTTACGTTGATTTCTCCACAATTTTCTGTTCTGAGAAAGATACAAGTTGCATAAGCAGTAGCACTTGCATCACAGAAAATATGAACAGATTGATTAACCCATACAGTAGAATTCGAACAGGATATCCAACGTGGTATCTTGATAGCTATCAAATAAGGTAATTCTTGTAACCATTTCAAAAAATCATCTCGAATTTCACCATCGATTTTATCATCCCAACTCAAATTCATAGACCATGTCTTCTGAAGTAATAACTTTGGAAACAATGATACTGGGCAAGAAAAACCAATGGGGTCAAAAGGTTTGTGTGCTGCAGACAAAATGGTTCTTTTGGTAACAATGTTCGTGTTCATCTTGTCAAACCATTCTAAAGAAAGTTCTAATGTATCCAATCTGCGATTCCATATTAAACCCAAAACATTGCTTTTTTCCTCTCTTTCGATTTCTCTTGAAGAATGCTCCCACCCTCTCAGCTCAAACTTTCCATCCGCCAGAATGCTTTTCGACTGTTCTATAATTGGTGAAGAGCTTCTTCATCTTTCACACTTGATACAACATTGTTTAAATAAAAAGACTTCATTAGTTTAGAAATGACTTCTGAAGAGTAGTTGTTTTCTCCGCAGATTGATTTTTTCAGAGTTTCCTTCAGGTGGTGTTCTATAAAGCTCCCAACAAAAAAGGACTGCATGATACTCCGAAAACAACACGTGCATGTCTAAAATTTTTTAAATTTCTCTCATTGTCATACCATAAAAACTTTAAACAATTTCTGTCATTTTCGTTCAAACCAATCTGAAGGAAAGCTCGCCTGATATCAGCTATAATTCCTATCTTCTCTGTTCGAAATCGTAGTAGAATGGAAGGAATCAACTCAATAAGATTAACTCCCTTTTCCAAACACTGGTTTAATGAGGGTTGATTTTTTTCTCTTGAAGAAGCATCAAAATCTGTACGAACAGGTGTTGTGCTACTATTGGATTTATAAACAGGATGATGAGGTAGGAAATGACCAATTTGATTGGACTTTTCAATAGATTCAATATCGGGTAAACATTCTATGACACCTTCTGCCAACCAATCATCAAAGACTTCATCATAGACATTGTAAAAATTGTCTTTCTTTAACTTTTTTGTAGTATTTAAAAGTCTTTTATACGAAAGATCAAAATTGGAAGGCAAGGGAGGGTGACCTTCGATCCATGGCATGCTCACCTCATATCGCTTATCATCTCTCTGTTTCACAGAACTCAATAAATATTCCATGACTGCTTGTTTCTGTTCTTGTGAAGTCTTCATTCTTTTGGGATCTTCAATACCAATCACGTCCAAACTCCATAAGTTAGATATGGCAATATCCTTTGAAAACATCGAGGTTATGAGCATAGATGATGAATGACGATCAAAATTCTTCACTTTTCCCATAACAGCCCATCCCAATAACGTGTGAACTGCTACTAAACCACATTCCAGATCATGTTTGCGCCCAGAATAAAGCTTGCCGGCTACATCAGCTCCAATCAATACGTCTATGGGTCCATCTGTTGTATCCGTGATTCTAATGCCCATGCGATTTAATTCATCGTCCAAACAGGGTTCCTTTCTCACAGAACTTACTGTGCTATAAATCAGTGGCTGATCCAAAACTTCAAAGTTACAGCTGTAGTCTTCGGTGAGGCTGTAGAGACGAATTTTGTAACACGTATGTTTTATTATTTCGCTTTGGGTGCCTCCAAAAAGCGAATGTACCAGTTCTTCTTCTCGAATCGGAATATAACCTATCTCTTCGACAACCCTCTTAGTTCTATACTGATATAGACCGCAAACTCAATGTCAAAATTTCTCGGCTGATTTCAGCGCCACCTACGTGGTTGGAGTCATGAACTAATCAATAGGCGGCAATTTTCGAATTCGACTCTTGAAAATAAATTACGAGACCTCCGTACTCAGCCAAGGAAACCTTTCTGCCCAGAACCCCCGACCACTGTTCTTTATGTGGTATTGAGGATTCCTCAACACAAGGGATTTCTCAGCATAGTGTGATGCAAACAGGCAATATTCAATCAAAATGACAAACTCAGCTATCACCGTGTTGAAAACTCAAACCAGCGACTAATGAATTGTTCTCTGAAGAAAGAATATTGAACATGATAAGCTGAAAAATTCTCCTCATTATATGCGGTGTGCTTGGTAATGAAAATACTTTAAAAAATTGTTTGAAAAAGATAGCATCTGTATGAAAATTGTAGATATGATCACTTTATCGTACGCTTATCACTAACACCCCTAAATGCACCATTTGATGATAAGTTACCATCATCAATGTGTGAACTACATTAATGTATTATTACATATAATTAGTGCAGCACCCATCGAAATGTTAATTCAGGAGTGATAGTGAAATACATACTTGTGTACAATTAACAGGAAAGCGATGCATATTGACATTATTTCCATTGTTATCACAGGAAGCCACGCAACATCAGAATACCATTTTGATTGAATACTTCTTCGAACACCGAAAGCAAACAGAAAAATTCTAAGTTGTTTATGTTCCACACGTGGAAGATAACAAATCGTGAATGGCAGTAAGGACACCCCCCTTCCACGCGATTGCGTGTTGGTCATTTCAGTTGATCTCAGCACCTCCATACGGTTTGTAGTCAACACTAACATCGAGTATGACCTTGATCATATGAGATGATACACCGTGGTTACATAAGACTTATGGGAACCAGTATCAATCAAAAGTCTTACTTGTTTTGATTGGTTTTCGCCTTTTAGTTCAACTACCATGGTTTGTAGAAAAACTTCGGTGTATGTATGGTTAGTCAGACTCTGTTCAGCTTTCTTTCTATTATGACCATCTTGCTTGGCTTCGATTGCGTAGGATGTATTCAAATCTTGTTTGGGACACATAAGAGTATAATTTTTTCCTTGACAGATGTCACATTTTTCCTTTGAACGGCATCGTCGTGCTATATGGCCAAATCTAGTACACAAATGACAACATGCGGACTCTGACAACTTCTGTTTCTTTTCTGCAAAACTCAAATTCAAAGCTTCTTTACACTGATAGGAGGAATGTAATCCTTCGCAAAAAACACAACGCGGGACACCTTTACTGAACAATTCAGATGCTGTGGGTACGTTGTTTGTATTTTTACTTGTATTTGTATCTTTTAGCTTCTTCTTGTCCTTAAAACTGTTCATAGCTAGAGAAATCCTATCTTCGTTCATCACTTCTTGTCCAAGAAAATCCATCAGAGCATCAAGACGCTTCTTTAAACTTGATTCAGTTGAATAAAATTGACTTCTGTGCCAAGCTCTTATCAAATCTTCTCCTAAGCAAGACTCCACTAACGGATACAACATAGCGGCACAAGTATCAGATTTTACACCTAATGTCTCTAGAGCTCTATATTTAGGATTTATTTGCTATCGTAGAATCGAGCTGTGATAAAATAATTCCTTGCTATTGAAATGACCCCCGACGAAACTGAGAAAGATGAATTTTCAGAAAAAAATTATTTTCGATATCGTAAGAAACGACTGCCAGAATGAAATCTAGTCAGAACTATTCCTTATCACTCGTAGAATCGAGCTGTGATAAAATAATTCCTTGCTATTGAAATGTCGGGGGTGTAAACTGAGAAAAATAAATTTTCAGAAAAAAATTATTTTAGATATCGTAAGAAACGACTACCAGAATGAAATCTAGTCAGAACTATTCCTTATTACTCGTAGAATCGAGCTGTGATAAAATAATTCCATGATATTGAAATCTCGGGGGTGTACACTGACCAAATGAATATTGCTAACTTTAATATATTTTATTTCCTTCTTATTCTCGGAATGTCCAAAAACAGGGGTTCATAAATATGTGAGCAATACCTCAAATAAATATAAATGAGAAAACAAAAATGTGAAAAAGTAGAAATATTATTGAAAAATAAAAAATGTCGCTCAAGCAAAAATATTCCACGCAAAAATGTTATTTATAATTGAAAAAAAATAAACAAAAAAAATATGTATTGTTCTCTAACTTGGGAAGATAAAAAAAATGAACTGTTCAGATTTTCATTGGAAGATAAAAGACACCTAGTAATAAAAAACTGCATAAAAACTATATTTGAGAATATTGAAAACTGGGTTTGTTTTTGCTTTAGAATAAAAAATACGACAAGATAATAAGAGGCGAGTTGTAAATTGTTTCCCAGAATAAAAATGAATTTCTAGTTAAAAATCAAATACCCAAACTAATATTTTCGTTAATTCTAAAACTTCTTGAATCAAATTAAGGAAATAAAAACCATTGGAAACCACCAATACATCTTAAAATAAATACACCATAGGTTCACCTTGTTCACTTCAATTTAAAAAAATATATAGAAAACAAAAACAATCACCTACACCAGGTATAGTCATTTAGCTCACAATTGAAATATTATAGGAGAAAAATTTACTGTTAACACTGGATTTTTTTTTGTTGCAGGCTCATCGTGAAGAATGAAACCTCCTAGAACGAAGACCGCGCCTCCACCATAATGTCACGCCCTGCTTTGGGAGACCCTGTGAAACTCTGGCCCCCTAACTGTTTAGGGTGCCCACTAATTATCTTACTTGGCTTGCGAGAGGTTAAAACATTTTAATTCTGTGATTGTGACCACCCTGGTATAGTGAAATAAAAAAGTGAAGTGAAAACTATTATGGTTTATTGAAAATTATAAAAGGGCAAAAAATAACACAATGGTGAATACAAAAATAGTGAAGTGAACAATGACCAAAAGAAGTAAATAAAAGTAACACTTACATTATAATAAAAACCCAGGGAAGGAGATGTGTCATCATGGACTGGCAGCATAAACAGGCACAATGAAAAGAGACCTGAGCAAAAACAATAATTTCAATTTATTTTAAAAATATCGTTGAGTCATGATTTATTGCGCTGCCTACTGCAGAATCAGTGTTCTTGCCATTCAGTACTCAGGAATTGAATTGGAATCCGACACCTGGTTAATGAACGGTGATGAACTTTGAATATGCAGGAAATACTGTATTTCAATAAATGTGATACTGAATGATGAATTACTAATAAATAAATGAACTATGGAGTTTTCAACTCTGGGCTTAATTATGTTTAAATTTTTATCTTCAGGTCTGATGAATTAATTCTGAATTTAAAAAAAAAATGATTGCTATATTTATATCTGGTAATATTTTTCATACTTGACAGTATATTGTCCATATAATTTTCTTTTGATTTAATTTTTTCTACAATATTTTTTGGAAGTGTTTGTTGACTTAGTTTTATTGTGGAAAGAGGTGTGGCGGGTTCCAGCGGCTTCTGAAATTATATTTTCAATTGCCGTTACAGTGCTATTAATGTTTTCTATGGAGTTTAATGGGGGAAATTGGTTTTCGTCTAGTTTTTCGTTAATTAGGGCCTGGAATAATTGAATGTCTGTGTGTTTGAAGTCTCTAAATGTTTTTGTTTCTGGGCAGGCCGGGATTGATTTTCTCAATTTTGTTCGCAAAAAAAGCGGCATGTGATCCGACGTTACAGTGTCTCCTATGAAACATGCATCATCCATCATATCTGTACACCTTTCGGTGCACAATATATGATCGATGATGGATATCCCAATGTGATTGAGGAACGTCGGCAAGTCATTTCTTGTGCGATAAATTGGGAGATCCAATAGCGAATTTGACAGAATAATTCCGTTTCTATTTTCCGTTATATCTCCGAATTGTCTGTGGCAGGCGTTGAAATCACCCATCAGAACGGCTTCATTTAATGTCGAAGAATATTCGATAAAATCTATTGGGATTTCATTTTGTGGATGGTTATTGTGATGAATTCCCCGTTTTCAAGAATATCGACCGCCAGGCAATCGACATTTTCAAAAACTCGTGGCAATTCATGTTTTTTGTGTGCTATACCGATGAGGATGCACACACCATTCGAAAATTGAGATTTTTCTTTATTATAGCAGTGTAACCCGAAAAATTTGGAATATGTTTTGATTTGGTATCTACAATGCCTAAAATTTGAATGTTATGTGATAGTAATAGATTTTTGACGGCAAGCCGTTTATTTTTCAAGCTGTTTATATTTATTTTGCCTATCACAAAGTCATTGATCGGATTCAAAACGTAAATCACCCTCTCATCGTTCATTTAAGTCGTATGAGGGGCGATTGGGCTGAAATGTAGTGTGAAACCTGTCTGGGATGGGATATTTACACACTTCCATCCAAGCAAAGTTCGTGTTACGTACTCATTCATTTTCATGACTTGGTTTCTATTTTGGGGCATGAGATTCAGAAACATTAATGTTTGATGTTCGATCATTAATCTTGTTTCAAAGGAAATATTTTTGAGGGGGGCAACTTTTGGTGGGGGAATTGGGGACGTTTTGGCGGGGGTTTCGGGGGTTTTATTTCTATCGGGGCATTTTAGCGAAAATTAAGGGTGGGGGCCTTCGCAATTCGTGCATTTGGTTTCTCGCAGTCTCCGCTTTTGTGGTCTCCACCACAGAAGGGACAGCTGGTTTTCTTTTCAGGACATTCGTCATGAATGGCCATTTTTACATCTTTTACTACAATATTTTATTTTTGGGACTGTGATTTGAGTTGCAATAGAAGGCTCGCACTTATGCATTCTTCCGTACAGGAAGATTCCATGTGCGATTTTGTCGCTGTATGATTCAGTTCGGTTTGTGATTAGTCGAACCAGTGGTGGGTTGCTGCCGAGCTCGGGAGAGAATTCTCCATAATCTTTGGAAACAAACCTCATTCTCGCTCAGATGTTCCCTTAGTTCGTCATCTTTGTAGTTTTTGGGTAAATCTTTTATTATATATGATAGGCTAGGGCCATCTGAACAGAATTCGATTGTTCTCGGGGACTTTTTTTTTGGGCATAGAAGTCTATGACTGGTGTCGAATTCGCTTTCTAATCTCAGCAAGACTGGTAGGATCTTTTGTTTCAAGCTTTGCTGTCTTGTTCCAGCTTGTTGTTACTCGAAAAAAGTTGATTCCTACCACTTCTTGTCGCGAAAAGCGTCACGCTGCTCGAATATTTCTTGGGGCAAATTTTTTATTCTGAATGTATCGGATAAATCCAAAGATTTTCTTGGGGGATTTTGTGTAGATGAATTGGCAGAATGGACAGTTAAATTCGAGGCAATGGAATTTACTCTGGATCGGGTATGTGGCCCCTGATAAGATTTTTCGGATTCGGTATTATTGGTTTTGAGGTAAGAATTTTCCGTTTTGGCGATCTGGGCGTAAGAAATTAGCTCGTTATAATCCATTTTATCGATATTCGGGAGTGTTTTGTACCTATCTAGGGACCTAGATGCCCGGTCAGGGCCTGGCATGATAAATGAAGAACTTTTCTTTGTTAAAAGTGTGTTGGGGATGACCGTTAAATTTGGCTGGAAAGTAAAAACCTGTGAAAAAAAAAGGCCTAGTAGTAGTGTTGAGTTCTTAAAAGTACACTGCACTACTACTACATAAGCTAAGGTAAGGAGGGGTACAACCTGAGTTTTTTCTGGAAAAGATGACCAATCCTGCTGCTGAAGCTGGATCGGGAATCCACGTTTGCACACCATGCCCCCCTTAAGGTTGAGCGCCCATGGATAGTAAATCCCCTTCATGTTATGAGTGAACGAGATTTACTGTCCACTTCCATCCTCCCCCGCTCCTCCTTGGAGCGGTCCTCAACTAGCAAATGGCACGTTTGCGAAATTGAAATCGTACCTCCTGTGGTATGAAGTCAGCCTCTGAGTGCTTTAAACCCCTTGTTGTCTGATCGTTGTATGTTTACCTGACTTGCTGTGTGTGCATGGTGGTGATGTACCTGATGGGTGTGTAAGTGTATGGTGTGATGTGGGTGTGTTGATCTTACGTGTTTTGTATTGAGTTGTTACTCACCTGACGCGCCGGAGTGCTACTCTTGGTGGTGGACAGTCGTTTTGGTGGGCTGGTCGCAAATACTTTTCCCTTTCTCTAAACCTGGGATCGTCCAGGTTTAGGTTAGCGTGGATGTCATGAATCACCGGGTTCGTGTGGGTGTCCGTCTTCAGGAACGTCGCGGTGGCGTGGTTCCGAAGATGGTCGTCAATGAAGTTCGGATTGACATTCAGGTCCCCGTAGATAAATCTATTCGGAACATATCTGGAAGCGTTCACTGCCATTCTTAGGCTCACGTTTAAGAATAGCTGGATCTTGGTCCTGTATGTTTGTGCGCATTGACCCCATGCGGCGGATGCATACAGGATGATGGGGAGGAGGATGGCCCTGATAAGGAGCAGTTTCAACTGGAGGTCCATGTTGCTACTGCGTCCTATGAGGAGGTAGAGGTTCTTTCGGACTGCTTTCGCTAGTCCAAGCCTCCGATCTACGTGTTGCCTGAATGTCAGTCTTTTGTCCAAGGTGACTCCAAGGTATTTGGCCTCGTTTGCCCATGGGATTCGTTGGTCATTCATGATGACATGTCCTGACGGTATTGTTCGCCTTCTGGTGAAAAGTATTGCTTGGCTCTTTTCCGCGTTGATCTCGATCTTCCATAGGTTGAACCAGTCCTCAAGCTTATCTGCTTGATCTTGCAGGTATCGGGTTACTTGCGTTGTGTTCACCGATCTGGCCACTAGTGCTGTGTCGTCAGCGTACAGCACTAGCTTGTTGAAGTTGTCAGCAGGCTTTGGGATGTCCGCCGTGTAGATGGAGAACAGGTGTGGAGATAAGACTGCGCCTTGTGGTACTCCTGCTTCTAGGGTCCTCACTGCTGAGAGGTCGCTGCCAACTTTACATTGGCACCGCCGTCCTCGCAGAAAGGAGTCTATCAGCTTCACTATGGGAGTGGGGTATCCGAGGTCTGCCATTTTGGTGATTAGGCCATCGTGCCAGACCCTGTCGAAGGCCTTGGAAACGTCTAGGAATAGGGCTCCTGTGTGGTGTCCTCTGCGCAGGTTGAAGCCTGTTACGGCAAAGTCCACTATCCTCAGGACCTGCATTTCCGTAGAGTGTCCTTGTCGGAAGCCGAACTGCTCGTCTGGTAGGACGTTGAGTTCTTCCGTGAGTGGTTCCAATCGTCTCTGCATGACTCGCTCTGCCACCTTGCTCATCGAGGGTGTGAGGCTGATGGGTCGGTGGTTTTGCGGTATCACATGGTTCTTGTTGGGTTTGGGGATCATGATAACCGTGGCTTCTTTCATTGGTCGTGGAAAGTGTCTGAGCCTGAGCACTGCATTGACGATGTTGGTCAAGGCAGCAATTCCTTTTCTCCTCCTCCCCAACACACTTTTAACAAAGAAAAGTTCTTCATTTATCATGCCAGGCCCTGACCGGGCATCTAGGTCCCTAGATAGGTACAAAACACTCCCGAATATCGATAAAATGGATTATAACGAGCTAATTTCTTACGTCCAGATCGCCAAAACGGAAAATTCTTACCTCAAAACCAATAATACCGAATCCGAAAAATCTTATCAGGGGCCACATACCCGATCCAGAGTAAATTCCATTGCCTCGAATTTAACTGTCCATTCTGCCAATTCATCTACACAAAATCCCCCAAGAAAATCTTTGGATTTATCCGATACATTCAGAATAAAAAATTTGCCCCAAGAAATATTCGAGCAGCGTGACGCTTTTCGCGACAAGAAGTGGTAGGAATCAACTTTTTTCGAGTAACAACAAGCTGGAACAAGACAGCAAAGCTTGAAACAAAAGATCCTACCAG